>JANHGN010026627.1:39214-50108 GCA_024605025.1 Megaceryle maxima | reverse complement strand
TTACACTGAACTTTGAGGAACCTGCTTCCTACTACCTATAGAAGGAGCCAGGCAAGGCTAGTCTTAAAAGGCTTAGGGGGGAGTAGCCCCGCTCCCGGGACACCGTCAGCCGCGGTGTCGCCCCGGCCGGGCGCTGTCCGCGGCAGGAGGTGCTGAAGGCGCGGCGGGCGGAGGCCGAGCCGGGCCTCGGCCGCCTCCCCCCGCCCAAACACCCCGGGCACAGGAGCAGGGCTGGCATCCAGCCTTGGGTGCTGCTTCCCTTCAGATAGCGGGATCCCCTCGTCTGCGCTCCTCTCGTCACCCTCCCGCCTCCACAGACCGCCGGGGTCGGTCCTGGCAAGTGTTCATAATCCGGCACTTGCCCGTTGGGTCTGTGAGCCTGCGGTCGCTGCAGCACTTTTATATCCTCTCCGACCAGGGAGGGAGGGACAGGGCCAAGCAGCTAAAGCCATGTACGGCAGAAGTGAACGAAAATAGAATATGCGCTGAGATATTAGAATACCCAACCTTCAGACTGTTAATGGGTCAAATGGATTGGCAGCATTTGTGTGAGATGATTGATATTACTGAGCATCCGTGAGATGATCCAAATGACGGGGATGCAAGAATCACTGCTACAGCCTGTTCAGGCAAGACAAGAGGGAGGGAAGGGAGAGAAAGGGATGGAGGAAGGGCAGTCTCTGTCAAAGACAGTCTGACATGCCATAAATACTGATGGTTCAGGTAAAGCTTGAAATGCCTGGAAATTCCTATGCAAACAGCAACTTACTTGGGTCAGGGTAGTCCTCAGAGGGTGAAATGTCCACTGCAGACCACCAAATAAAATGAGTAGAAAGATCAGCTCTTCTAACATCCCTTCTCAGAGTGCAGGGAGAAGAAACCATCCTTAATGTCTGACAGAGGTTTGAAGCTGAGGAGTAAATGCTGAAGGTCTCACGCTACAGCTGGAGAAGCATCCCTGGGGTTTCTAAAAGCTGTACATAAGTTTTTAAGCACAAAAAATAATTGAAATCAGCTTGGGGTATTTCTGCATGAGACCTTGTTTTCATAGGTCATAATGAAATGGGCAGCAGGCTAGAAAATTATGGCTTTCTAGATGCAAATGATCACATTGTTATTTCATTTCATAAGTGCCAGCAAAATGTACTCCTGGGCACCAATACACCTGAACCTTCAAAAATTCCTGTTCCCTAAGAAAAAGTCAGTTGCAAACAAGAGAAGCTATTTACAAATAAAAACAATCTTTAAATGAAAATACAGGCACTTTGTGGATAGGAGCAACTATTGATAAAGCAGATTTCTGTAATCTGATATTGTGATTAAGAAAAGTAATACTAAAAATATCAATGTGGCTCATATTCAGTGGACTTAAAACCAGTAACAAGATACATTTTAGAAAATAAGTATTGGTAAAATATTGGTATGCTGTGGGGTTTTTTAGTAGGCTCCCAATGAGATTTTTTTTCTTTACTCAGAATTGTTCAGTGTCTTTATCACTGACCCAGAGGAAAATATATAATCCCTGCTGGTGAAAAGTGCCAATGACCCCAAAGTGGGTAGAATAACAATTAACAATAGTAATGAGTCCGTTGTGCTGCCTGACTCGGGTTGTTTGATAAAAAAGGCTTGTTCAAACAGCAGAGTCAAATGCGAAGTCATATGTCCGGCAAGGATAAATGCGTGTCAAATATAAACAACAGGCAAATGTCTTCTGCCAAACAACGACTGTGTCAAGGACTGAGGAGTGATTGTGCGTAGCCCACTGAATACAAACCCTGTGTGACGCTGTAAATAAAGCAGCAAATGCACCCTGGTATATAGAAGCAGCAGAAAAAAAAGGTTGTGTTCTTTTCCTATACAGCATTAGCAAAACCCTTCTTGAAGGAACAGTAACAAGAATTACATTAGCTCTGGAAACTGGGTTTTGTGCTGAGAGTCTAGAGAGGCTCAGTCTAGATCCATCCTTAAAGATGTTAAGGATCAACTTGATCATGTCCATTATGCATCTGCTTGTGGGAGGGATGTGTGGTACATGGTGGAAAGGGACTCTTCTATTCAGCAGAGGAAGGACTCGTGAGATGCCAGAAGTGGGTTTGGATACCACATAACTTCAAACTACAAATATGCTGTGTGGGTTTGAGTGAAGGTAATCAAGTAGTAGGAACAAGTACTTGGGTACCTGATGTATTCTCCATCACTTTAAGGCTGTAAATCAAGACTTGGACATCTTTCAGGAAGGCGTGGTTTAGCTCAAAGAGGATGGCTTGATGTAGAAATTTTCTATGCATATGTCTTTTCAACATCCTGGAATATAAGCCTTGAGATACCTGATAATGACAAATAAGTCTTCTACAAGGAACACTTCTCCCCAAGCCTAAAAGAATAATCAAGTGAAGCCATGGGAATCTCAACCAAAATCTGTGTTACTCGTTTAGCTCAGTGCTATACGAGTCCAACCAAAACAGTACTTCAGCCTGTAAATGTTGTATTTCAAACAGCTGAATTTATGCAAAAATATTGTCTTTAACTTTCAGACAAATATTTGGGCTTCGTGAGCCTGATAGGAGGATTTTTTGCTTAACATAGAGAAATACAATTTATCTATTTAACACATGGCACTAATTAAGCCAAAAGGAAGTATGAGATTTGCACTGGTATATGCCAGCCATAATTTTTCTCAGTATGGATCTAACCATGTTTTATTCAGGCCAAAAGCCAACCTGTTCCCATAGGATTTTTGCCTGAATAGGAGATGGGTTCATTATTTGCAATTCTCTTCTAGGTGGGGAAAGGTTCCCACTGGGTTATTTCCACCCATCATGTGAATTTAAGAATCAATACTGTAGTTATCCTCGGGTTTCCAGAAAGCTGGGATTCTTTTCAGAACCCCAGACCTGCAACTGCAACTTACCACCAACCCTCACTTCTTTGCAGACCTGAACTTACTACCATGGGCTCCTTCCATCCTCTGACACTTGCAAGGCTAGGTCACTAGGACTCACCAAATGAGGCTGGTTCATGTCTGTGCATATAAAATAAATACCATACATATAACTTAATAATTAATGTAGGATATATCATATATAATAAAAAAGTCAGTGAGATACAGTACTGTACAGCTGTCCATAGCAAGGGGTTGAGACAAACACCCACATAGCCCTGAAAACACTCTGAGTTATTTGTGGTATCAGATGTGCTTTGAGATATACATATGTTCTGAGTCACAATTTTGAGTTGTATTTTCTAGCGTTTTGTGGCCATGAGAAACAGTTTAGGATGCTAATGTAGAGGGAAGGAAAGGCAGAAGGAGATAAGAGGGCAGAGGCTATTTCTAAAACCTGATGTGAATATTGGTGGCCTTTAGCCTGAAATGAAATTCCATTTGTATCCTAAAGAGGCACAGAGAAGGAAAAGCAGATCCCATGCAAAAAGTCTTAACAACTGTAGGAAAATAATATTCCAAACAAAGTCCTGTGTTAAAGCCACATGAAAACCCCACCACTGTTAGGAGCTGGAAAGCCCATCTGCTTACTTCAGCCAGCACACACCCAAACTCAAACAAATTCACTTTCATTTCCCATGGACTCTTGGGGAAGCACTGAGCACGGGTTGGATGCTTAATCCTCCTTCCCTGCAGCCACTCAGGAGGGGAACCTCTGAGACCTCCCCACAATGGCTTTGGCATCTCCGTGCCAAACTGCTGGGGACACCGAGAGCGGCTCATCACTGTTGGCCACAGGACTTACTTCCTAAAGGACATTTCCCTCCGTCTTGGCCTTGCCACAGCTCAATTATTGCTCCTTCTCATGGAGATGATGCCACCCAAAGGACAAAAGCCAAGAAACCAATGTCAAAAGTAAAATCTAATCCACACAGCCCTGCTAAAGCGCTGAAGCCTGTGCTGATGACAATTAAATAATTTCCCCACCTTGTCCCAGATCAAGAGACCCCAATACAGCTGTGTCTTCCTCCTGCCTGGGATTCACAGCATGAAAACCAAAGGGCAGCCTTGCAGAGCAAGGTAGAAAGCGTTATTTTCAATAAAAAAAAAAAAAAAGGTGACTCACTTTGAAGGTGGTCTTGGGTAAAATACTGAGGTTAAAGTCATCACCACTCCAGGTGAGAGGCTCCAGTGTTTGTGTGGTTCTCCCTCCTAGTGTTTCAGGACTAGAGAGGGAGTCAACAAACTGCCAGAGTTGGAAGGAAAATGCTGAGTAAGTTTCTCTGTAGTTCTGCGGGGTAAAGGGCTTGTACTGTCCTGTGGATAAGCAAGATTGGAAGGTTCTTCTGATGACTTCTGCCAAGTGAATTGTGGGGAAAAATGGTATCAGTTTAATCAAGATACAGTGTTTTAATATTGATTTTATTTTTCTATTTCCTTTTTATTCATTTTTCTTCAACTGTAGAAGAAAAGGCCTCTCAGCAAATGCCCACATTCCTCATTTTGGCAATTTTTTCTTAACCTTTTTAAAGTTCTGAAATTGCTAACAACACATCCTTTCATGTGCAAACTTCTAGCTTCAGGTAAATGGTCTTGCTCACCAAATGCAGTTTTATTTCTGCCCAGCTCTAAGAGCAGCCTGACACAACTTCACCTCCAGTACTTGGGTCACCTATCAAACCCAGCCCTTTCTAGCAAATCTCTGTCCCCCTTTCCACCTCTGCTCATCAGCTTTTGATAAGCAGAGCTTCATTAAGTATCTCCCTGCTCTTGTAGAGGACACTTTCAAGCCATCCTTCCCCTCTTCCAGCTGTGTGGTGCCCACAAGG
The DNA here is from genome assembly GCA_024605025.1 of Megaceryle maxima. NCBI lineage: Eukaryota > Metazoa > Chordata > Aves > Coraciiformes > Cerylidae > Megaceryle > Megaceryle maxima. Next base: position 45,338 of record JANHGN010026627.1, on the reverse strand, counting down.
TCCAGTGATGCAGAGGCTGGAGGCTGTGGGGATGCTCAGAGCCAGGTTCAGAGGCAACAGTTTGGGTGCTCCTCAGTAAAAAGGTTGGAACATTATTTGACTGACAGAGACACTTTGCTTTTTTTTTAACAACTGTTTTTGAGGGCACTCTCAAGCACTTGATAGCAAATAGGTGATTTTAAGCAAATCTGCAGGATCTATCTGTATCCTGACTGTCTCATCTCCTGCATGTTTGTTCATGGAGCGATGGGTTGCTCCACGTACGCTCACATGGTTGGAAAAGGTTTACAAGACATCATTCAGATGTGGCCTTCTCGTAGGAGTCTTGGTACCTTAGCTGTTTTAAGCCTGTTTGGCCATAAAGTTTCCCACTCACTTAATTTCAAACACTTCCAGGACCTGGAGATGTGCAGAAAAACATAACTTGTAGGTAGGGTGAATCTGGAAGTCAGCAAATCTCTGCTATCTTCCCTTTCCTCATCCTTTTTCCCTAATTAGAATTAAATTGTCTGTATAGCCTGCATGCATCTGTTATTGAATAGAGTTTACATCCCAAACAACAGCTGGGTAAAAAATATTTCTGATGGAAAATGCTGAAAGAGAACTCTGCCATCAAAAGTAAAACTCTCCATTACATGGCTTCTTAAGAAAATTTGAGCAATTAAAAATCTCAGCAGGCTGCTCTTTGATTATTCAACTCAGCCCTTAAAGAGAAGACTCACTGAGATCTACTACATCATGTAAAGAGGAGTTTATATGAGTAAAGAGGGAGGAAGAAGAAGGATCTGAGGCTTTTGTTTCTGGTGGGTTGTTTTAATAGCCTGATTTTTCAAGAATCACTTTTTGCTTTTTTGTAGTTTGGTTTTGTTTGTGGTTTTTGTTTGGTTGGGGTTTTGGGGTTTTTTTTTTTTGAGAGGGCAGTTTAATGAGAGCATCACTGCCTGGGACAAAGCTGGGAGAACTGCAAAAGCAAAATGACAGCTCACCCTTTCTCTTTTCTTAAATGTGAATATTTTTTTTCAACTGACCAGAAGCAAAATTTCCCTACCCCCATCTAGCAGAAGCTTGTCAGGAGCTTGGGAAAGGCTTTGCCTCTGCAACATGAGTAAGAAGTCAAGGCCTCTGCAAGGCTGCTTTGTGTCTCCATTTCATCTCTGGGCTGAAATCTGAATACATAATTAGCTGGAACGATCGATGGAGTGAGAGGTGGGTAATGGGACTCTGGGAGGACAGCACAGACAAGGAGGGCCTTATTCAGTCCCAGCTTTGCTCCGCACAGCATTGGTGGGGTTTTGGGATGTGCAGGCAGAGCAGCGGCAGGAAGGATCTGAGCCAGGGCAGAGTCAGGACAAACATTACTTACAACACTCTGGGTGATTTACTGGACTTGGAGAGTTGTAGCATCTGTGCTCACTTCACAGCAGCTTTTTAAGTTAATGCTGTCCAGGCTCTGCAATGCCATAGAGGAGCTTCTACTGCTGCCCAAGCCACTAAAATCATAGCAAACAGCTGAAAGCTTTCACAGGTAGAGCAGTTCTGGGAGAGCACATCATGCCCAGCCCAGCCAGGTGCTCCTGGCTCAAAGTGGTGGCAGACAGCAAAACCAGTCAGCCCAGCCCTGTGCTGTGGTGGGTGAGTCACTGACTCACCTCTGCTCCCAGCACTTGCCCAAAACATGCCAAAACTGCAGTTTCTTGGGTGTTGTGTCAGATGGACAGGGCAGGACTGCAGCACCCATGCCTCTTTTTGGGTGCCATTATACACGAGTTTGTCACTGCACCCCATACAGCCCCTTTTTTTCATGGCTGTCAGCAGCAGCTTCCTGAATCTGAAGCATTTCATCTCCTCTTAGTGACCCACAGGGAGGAGGAGTTTTCCCAAGCACCAGATTAAACTCCATCAATAACTACTCAGGGATTCTTTTAAAATATTTATAAGCTCTTAAATATTTAGCAGTATTTATTACGGTCTGTGAGACATTACATTGTCTCTATGACAATGCCACCTCCCAAAATGTGCCACGTACCTTCTCTTACTTCCACTGACTATAAACAAACCCAGCAGTGAGAAAACCAGTCCTACAACCTCATTCAAGAAACAGGAGCTCCACTTCTATTTAAAAACTGTTTGTGCTTGCTAAGATGCTCACACCTCCTGCATCGTCTTCTCTGATACTTTTTAATAGCAGCTTGTGCAAATCCAAGGCTATCAATTAGCTGAATGTTGAACCCCAGCAGTGATAGACAGCCCACATCTCTTGTGTGACCTTGGGCAAGTCACTTCATCTCTCCTGACTGGTGCAATGAGGGGGACTCATGTCTTGGCTTTCCCTGCAGGGCTGCTGTGGGCTTGTGCTGGGTACCACAGTGATGGGGGACAAGGGCAGGAGTGGCTCATGATTAGGCTGATTTTTGGGCATCTGAGCATCAGCTGGCCCAAAATAGACATCCTCACCCTACATGCTCCAGCATCCAAAAATCCCTTTGGGCAGCAAAGCATGGGGGGGGGGAACCCTGAGCTAAGGAAGAAGGCTCAGACATGTGTTGGAGCTGGGGTCAAGACCACATCCCATGACTTGTAGCCAGGGTCAAGGGGCAAGCGAAACAGTCTAGCTGTGTTGAATGTGCAGCATAAGTAACCCTAACCTCCACCTGGGACCAGGGAGCCCAAAGCAGCTACAGAATGACCCAGCTACTTCTAAGACAGCAAACTCAGCTTCATATGGAGATAAACCCATGGTGACTCTGGATTTTAAGATGAGCATGTCCTCTCTCATTTATAACCCCCAAATCCAAGTGTTTCCATGATGCCACCAGTGCCCAGCCAAGCAGGGCTGGATTTTTGAGGAGCCGTATGAGGAGAAGTGTGCCCAACACAGCCCTGAAACCAAACCAGGGCCAGGATACAGCTCTCAGCTTCCCAAAGCAACATTGTTTGCATGTATTGATGGTGTGTAGTCATGCCTGGAGATGACAACCTGGGACATGAGCACATTTTTTTCCCCTCCCTTTCCAGCACCAACTAGTTTCCCTCAGTAAGACTGAGCTGCTGGATATAGCTTGGTCATATCATCAGAAAACTGCTAAATCCATATTTTGGGAACAGAAAAAATGAGTCTTTAGAAATATGTATTTTCAGGAACCACTGTAGGGCTCACCCCAGGAAGGCATGAACAGAGATAAGCCTGGTTTGGAGCTGGAGTAGGAGACAAATGCAGGGGGGCTCCCCACGGGACAGGTGGAGAGCCTGTCTCTGAGCCAGGCAAGGAAAGACTTGCTCAGTCTCTGCTCTATAAAGGTTTCTGCTTTCATTCAAAATCCAACAGCCCCTAATTGAGCTTAAGCCTTCCCCGAGGACATCATGTTTTGCTGGGGTTTAGTGGCAAGGGAAGTAAGAAAATACAGTTTTCCCAGTGAGATTTTGTGAGCTGGGGTGCTGGAAGGCATAGCTTTGCTTCCAGCACCTTTGCTTTGTGCAAAGACATTGCTGATGCTTCTTCGGGGGGAAACTGGGTCTTGGAATAGATCTGCAGAGAGAGAGGGTTTCACTGAGCTGCACAGTGAGACGAGACACAGCTGCAGTAACAGGAATGTAACATCCCTTTGGTGTCACCACAAGGGTGAAGTCCTGCCTTGCCTGCCTCTGCCATCACCAGCATCCCCCTGACCTTTCTGCATCTCCAGGGATGGGATTTTTTTCTGCCTGCACAGTCCTGGTTCAGCCATTGCAGATCCCCACCAGGGTCAGCATCTCTGGATGCTTTGCCAGCAAAGACAAACTGTGGGTCAGACTCATGGCACAGGGGTCAGACCCATGTAGAGGCAACACAAGACCATCAAAGAGCCACCAGGCAAATGCCACCCCTCCTTGGGGAATGAGTGACTGTAAATCCTCCTCTCCTGTTAGGGTTATGATCCTGCTGAGCATCAGCCAGAAAGAGCAACCCTGCACGCACCGGGGCGTACAAAGCACTGCCTTTGATCTGCTACAACAGCTTGGAAATGAAAACAAATGCAGTGCTTGCATGGGGAAATTAAGGCAGTGGAAAACAAGCGTGGAAGTCTGTTGGGGTTTGTTTTTTTTTTTCCCCCCCTCTCCTTTTTTTTTTTTTAAAAAAAAAAAAAAAGCAGCACTAGATGACACCAATTTCCAAGCTTGTGGATGGCTGAGGTGGGGACTGGGACCTCCCCAAGGATGAGCACTGAGGTGCCTGTCCTACTTTGGATGTGCCACCTGCATCCTTGCGGAAGTGAATTGTAAGACCATGGTAGTATAAGGAAAAGATTTGCCACCTATGCTGCTACCCCTGTCCTGTTGGACTTTACTTGTGGACTCAGGACAATAAAAGTCATTTTGAAACATATCAGTCAGGACTATCTGGAACCTTATGCTTGCCAAATAGTTTGGGTTTGCTCCTAATATTTAGACCCTCATCAAAGCCAAGATACAGCCACAGAATACTAGCTCCAGGCCAGATTTGCACCACAAATTGATGTTCCTTCGCTGCAGGCAGTGTGTTTACATCACTTTACACCAGCTGGAGAGCTCTTAGTCTCAAAAACCCAATAGGAGAGAGGAATTCCAGCTAAAATCACTTTGTCTGCTCTGCCGCAGTGGTGTTCACTTCCCTGGTTTGTACCTAAATCCAATGCTCAGAAGAGCACTTTACACTGAGTGCTTGCAAATGCACCTTTTGGCACTTTTCTCTCTAAGGACAAGGAAAATACTACACTGGAAGGGGAAAACTCACTCCCCTCCACCGTGCACCACACTACAGCCTGCACAGCCCTTGCTGACTAAGAAGGTGTCCAGCTAATGCCCCAGACAGGGAGACATATAGGACTTCTTGCTTTTCACTTCAACATGTACATACAGACACTCATCTTACCTGCAGAAGCTTAATCCTTCTCTGAGGGTTTCTAAACAAGGTATTTTGGTGCTGTCCTGCATAAGGGAGTTGAAAAAACTTCCTTCTTCATGGGAAGTCATTTCCTTTATCCATTTTTACCTGCTACAATTTGCTTTCACTGGGTTAGGTGCTTCACTTCACCTCACCAAACCCAAGACCTCTAAGAAGTCCAGGTAGCATCTCTAGGTGTCAAATACCAGGTGGAGGGTGGCCCACCTTCATAGGACTCAGCTGCCCATCCTTCAGGTGAGAGCCATCAACCTGTTGAGCATGTTACTCCCCTCCCTGTGATATCAAGATGGAGATCTCTGGACAATAAATGGTATCACTTCTCCTTAAAAGCAGTGAGAGTAACAGCACTGTGCTAATCACACACCTGACAAAGAAGCAGATCCAGTCCCTACCTGAAGAAGCTGGTGGCAGCTTTGCTTCAAGAAGCAGCTCCCTGTACTTTTCCTCATGGTGCTTACCTGATGGCCTTTGCCTGCTTCCCCTAGTCCACCACAGCAGGGTGGGATGTTGCAGTGGGGAAAAGTGCTTTGGCCTGGGTTGCTTTGCCAGGCTCTTCCTCAGATGCTTCTTCTCAAGCTCTGGGACATGGAGGGGTTCTTCTCAGTCTCCTCTTTGCCTTCTCACATATATTGCCCCTTGTAATACTCCAGTTCAGAAAAAAGAGGGGAAAATACAATGTCTTCATTTTAAGTTTTAATTTCATTGATATCAAATAGGCTGTTTCTCTACAGTTCCCTCTAAGAAACCCAGACTACCTGGGACCAGCCACATCTCCTGCCCAGGCCTCACCTTGTTGGGTCTCCAGCAAATGCTCTGCTCTTTCTAGGTCAGATCACTGTGACTCAGCCTTCAACCTTTCTTTTTTGGTTTGTTTTAAACATCTAATTTAACTTTTCTGCCATGAAGCCCAAGTGGTCAACAGATGGTGATAGCATGAGTCTCGTTAGTCATCGTTTGTGCAGCTCTTGGAGTTGGATTCTGATAGGGGGCCTGGGTGGGCTGGGAGGGTCAGGTGCTGCAGCATCACTTCTCTGTGACTTTTCATAGCCTCTGCTTCTACCACAGGTTTCGAGGTATTTGGTGGCCAATGTTTTTGGGTTTGTTTTTTTTTTGTGCTTATGAAAAGCCATTAAAACAAATGGGCAGCAATGACTGAAGCCATTTATTGTGGAAGTCTCTTCCAAATTTGTTACTTCTAAAATG
>JANHGN010026627.1:0-39114 GCA_024605025.1 Megaceryle maxima | reverse complement strand
CTCTCTTCCAAATTTGTTACTTCTAAAATGCCCAGGTGCAGTTGTGGACTCATGGGGTTGGGGGGGTGGGAAATGTGTTACAGAGCAATTCACTTGGAGATGAAAATCATTATGCACTGGGGGGTGGGGGGCTTAATGGGATTTTTCTACCAACCCAAAGTCTCCTGGGAATCTGATTGAGATTGTCTAAGAGGCACTGAGCTTGAGGCAGGACAGGCTGCTTGGGTCAGTGGGACACATTGGGATCTCCCCAGGCTTGCCTTGGAAATGCTCAACCCAGTTATGAAGAACCACACTCTGCCCCTCCTTCTGCTTCTTCCCAAAAGAGAAGCCTCCCTTGAAGAGCAGTCAGGGATTGTTCTAGTAGAAAAGTCATCTTGTCCCTCCAGCAAATCCAGGGAAGAGAGGTGCTCTAACCAAGATGTGGCTGTAGGCAATGGCTGACATTGGTTGGGACTGAGAAAGCTGCCCTGAGGCAGGGAGAAGAGCTGGACTCTGAGCTGAGTACAGTACTGATGAACACATCCATGATTTGGCTTTCAGAGTGTTTTTGTTTGTTTATTTGTTTGTTTTTTAATATATATACATGCACAACACTCAGACCGTGAATAACTGCTGGTTCCATGCCAAGTTGGGCCTGGGGTAGGAAGCAACCTTTAGGTCCTGCAAGTGCTGCTAGCTCGAGAATAAAACAGTCTTCTGGCATATCCGGGTCACTGTCCCCTGCAGAAGAAGGTATTTTAGACAGTGAGAAAGCGCCCGCCTTTCCCTTGGCACCTCATAGCCACATCCCACTTCCTATCCGAGGATGTCAGAGGCCAAATTGCTCAAAATGAAAATGAGAGACCCAGGAAATGGTTTTGTCTTCTCGGTCGCTCAGAGCCATGCACTCTCCTCTGCCCTGGCTCTCAAGGAAGAGTGATGAAGATTGTGCAAAACTTTCTTGACTCCCTGCTACCTTGTGTGTGTTTTCATTGGGCTGGCGTAGAGGGTGGGAGGGCTGCAGCTTCAATCACCAATGGGAAAATCAGAGCTGGTCGGTGGCATTCCTCCCTTAAAAAAAAAAAAAAAAGGAAAAAGGAATTCTTAGGGGTGTGGATGAATCAAGTACAAAGGCAAAGCAAATACAATTTAAAATTACACCTTGAAAAATTGAACACGAGGAATATTATATTTCATTAACATCAATTTAGGTGATGGGACAGTGCCAGAGGAGCTGAAACGTTGCAATTAAATATACTCAGTGAGAACCGCCAAAAAGAAACTCTCTTAAATAAACACTGATTTTCTACTGGGGAAGCAGGATGATATTTTTCCATTCAATCTGGGCAGAATCATTACTTACAATTTTTGTAGCCCTGGACTGTGTCTTCTGATTGGTTGTTCCCCACCACCATCTCACAGTAAAATGGTATAGCCAAAAATACTTGAAGAGCATTTGCAGGGAAGGTGAGCAAAGCTGGGCTGGGGCAGCCTGAGGACGTGTCACCAGAAGGGTCTGAGTGTCACCCCTGTCCCTTACTTCCCTAACATACCACAGCTAAGGTCAACCACCAGCTCCCGCAGAGGAGCTATGTCAGGAGGCATCGAGAAGGGGACCCCTAACTGAAAGCTCCCCACTGCACCAGCACACTGCCAGTGGGCCAACGCACATCTTGGCAGGGTCCATCACAAGTAGTTTATTTATGCCAACAATTTTTAAAAGCCATGTAAGGCTGTTTGACAAAGATGATTTACACTGGAAATGAGCTTTTCTCTTCCAATCCAACATTGTTGATTGTGTTGCAGGCTATACAGTGGTCTTGGAAAATGAAAATACTGGGGGAGTGTTTTCTGGGGTCCAGTGTGGTCTCTGGACATCACAGGTATTCAACTGACAGGAAATGGGCTGTGAAGCCATGACAGAAAGCTGAGCTCAATAATAATGAATGGGCCAGAAACCCAAAAAAACCAGCAGAGAAGTGAGACTGAGGCTCCCAATACGGATGGCTTTTCTGACCAAATTTGACTCTTTCCCAGGACAAAATCTTTGCACAAGCAGGAGGGAAGGTTGGGAGCTCTACAGATGGCTGACCATAAGGAATATGGATGAGAAGAAGAATGCAAAGCTACTGAGCTACTGCAGTGTCTTTGGTGTTAGCCATCAGGGAGACCATGAACCTGGTCCTTATGAACAGCATATTTTGTATGAAAGAGGAAACAAATTTTGTAAAAAAAAACAACAAAAAAAGGTCTTTTCTGAGAACATGGACCTGGGGGGTTTGGAGGAAGCACCACAACACCAGACCAGCTACAGCCGTTCAAAGTGATGATGCACCGCACCAAACTCACTGTCCCATTTCCAGAGACCTGGAAGAAGAACCAGTGCCATGTTTGGGTGTGGAGCTCCTCAGCTTAGCTTCATGGTGTGCACAGCCCTGCTTTCTTCATGTTGGAAGACCCAAAGACAGCAGAAGACCCAAGGACAGGAGACTCACCCTCTTTGCCCTTTCTGTGCCATCAATGACCTCCATCCCATCTCCTTGCCCTTGATGCCCAGCTCCTAGTTGCTCCTCACATGGAGCCATGTCACTGATAACCTATCATTTCAAGAAGCTGAGACCCCCACCTCCTCCTGCTCATGGCAGGAGTGCACACTGTACTGGGAGGTACTGCACACTCAGCCCAGGGTGGGGAACAAACCACCAATATCTCTTGGGTCTCTTAGAAGAGCTAAAACAGTTTGGTCTTGCCTTGTACAGAGGATGAGACTCAAGGCTTGATGAGTTAATGTGCTTGGACAGGATTGGCTATGGCTGCCTGTCACCCTCTCCATTAAGGCACTGAAGAATACATCAGTCTAAGATTCAATCTATAAAAATAAAAATACAAAATGAAGCTTTAATCACAGCATCGTGACAGCATTGCAAACGCAAAGTAATGCTGTGATCTTCTGCCATCCTGAAGCCATGGTGCCACCAGCCCCAAATCCTCTGCCCCTGTGCTGGCAGTGAGGGTGGCGGCTCCAGCCGTAGTTCCAGCCCTGCTTGGGGCACAGGTCCTCTCCAAATGGAATTTGAGATGTCATTTAAGAAAAGCAATTGCTTTAAAGGCTTTTGCTTTGAAGTGGATGGCTGTGAAGTTTTGGCTTGGTTGATGGTTACAGGAACAAGCAAGCCAGCGGAACCATGAGCAAGCAAGCTGATGGATGCAGCCCTGCAAGCAAACAGACATGGTCTGCCCAAAAAACAAGTGAGAATGGACGAGTTTGGGATGTGAAGAGATGCTCTGCAAGTTGTAGGCTGCTTCATAGCCCATGTGGTTGCCCAAATAGTTCCCTGGCAGAGATTTAAAGGTCAATATTTCTTTTTCCATGCCTATGTAAGTTCTATTTGGTGTTTCTGAGGTAGACAACAAGCTCTTGAATACACAGATGCTAACTTTTATATATATATTTTTTGGAGAGCAACACAATTTTTACAGGTTTCTCTAAATAAAAGGTTAAAAAAACAAAGGAACCATTTTGATGTAGAAACAGGCAAATACTTTTTCCACCTGTGGTCACAAGACTTGCACACATTCGCTTGGGTTTCTAGTCATTTGCATGCATATGCAGGAGATGAGCTGCTTTCTGCAGGAAAAGGGGTTTCATTAAGGCAGGTGGTGGTGGTGGAGTCTTGGCATAAGACTCGTTGGCTTTCGCCACCAAAAACTCAAGGCAAATTAATACCATCAGCCATGTAAAGTGGAGAGTACGTGTGAGGTGGTCCAGATAGTTTTCCCACGACCCTCCTCGGCCCTTAGGCTCAGCCAAAACCATCTCTTTGCTCCTTTTAATTCTTTTTCCAACATCTGGGCTCAATCCCTTTTTTTTTTTTTTTTTTTTTTTTTTTTGCTATAAAAGGCTCTTGATACCATTTTCTGTAATTTATACCCTATGCTGCCCTTGGTTTTTTTCCAATCTAGAAGAGGCCCCAGGACATGGTTCGTGTGAAAGATGCCAGAAAGAGCAGAATCAGGGAAAAAAATGGTGCTTTTTTTCCCCCTTCCCTTTTGATTGATTAACCAATGGGAAAGCCAGTAGCATCCATAAAGGTAAGCAAAAAGCATTGGAGAGGGAGAAGTGCTGGACAGACCCCCCAGTTCCTCTTTTTGAAATGCAGAGTAGAGAAGAAGATTTTTTTTTGCGCATTTGGCTTTTTGGTTATGGAGTGCTGTCATGGTGGGCTGCAACAGGAATCCCACTGTGCTTTAATTTATGATGCTGGTTCAACCCCAAACCCCCTTGCCTGTGCTAAAAAAGTACAGTAATATTGGATTTTTCTGTGTGCTCCCCCATAGGGTGCTTCCCCAGAAGCATCTGGAACACAGATAGTCACAGGAACACACAGGGCGGGGTTCAGTCCCCTCACTGCCCTGGTTGAGTCCTGCTGGCAGATGAAGATGTGCCCACATGGTTCCCAGAGGACAAATAACCAGCAAAGATGCAAAAATATGGTTCAAACCAAACTGCTGGTGTTAAATCCTTCAAGATCAGGATATCGAGGGCAGGGGGGGAAACTTTTGGTACAGCTAATTCAGGCAATTGAATTTTACTCCCTCCACCAATCAAAGGATTAAATCCTGTTTTTCTCTCTCTTTGGGGGCTGGTGTGCCCAGGGTGCAAGAGCTGGGAAGGAAGCCAGGGAAAGGATTTTGGGTGAGGCTGAGGAAGAGGTTTTATTGAGGTTGGCAAATCTCCCACAGGCTGTCACGGGGACCTGGGGCTGCTCAACACCCTCCAGGGGGGAAATAAAAGTCCATGGCAATTATAGTTCCTTAATTGACTTTTAACTGACCCAGTAGCTGAACAATATTCCCTAATAGAAATTGCAAAATTTGGAGGGAAAAAAAAAAATAATTTCACCTGAGTGGTTCTTCAGCAACATCCCTACCTCCCTGCCCTGCTCAGGCCCTTTCACCTCCCTCATTATATGGCTGCTCCGTATCCATCCCAAGGGGATGCAGGGGAGCTCTAAAATAAATCCAGAGCTGAATTTTTGCCTTGAAACAGAGCAGGAACCAGGACACAGGAGCTGAAGAGATGCACTGCTGGAAGAATGGTCCTTTCCTAAACAGCACAACCCCAGAGAGGGTCATTTGACCAGGAAATGATCAGAAAAAACATATCTATCAATATACCCATGGAAAAGCCCCTTTTCCCACATTTGGACTCACCAAGCTGTGCTCTCACCTGCCTGTCATGCCAAGATGCGGCCCAGGACTCAGCTGCCATTCCCACATGCTTGAACTCAACTGGCATTACCCTCATGACATCAACAGATGTGAATGAACCCACAGCTAATTTTCAATCATCAGCAGGACAAAGAGGTGTTTCTGTTGCCACCATGATTCTGTATGATGCAGTGACATCTTGGGGTGGCTGATGGATCCTGAAGCTTCAGAAATATTCATTTTCTTTGCAAAGACAAAATATTTTCTAGATCCTCCACTTGCAAATAAAACCACCAAAACAACTTTCTAATGACTTATCAATCTCATCTCCCTTTTTGCTTTTACCTTTTCTATATATATATATTTTTGGTTTATTTTCTTTCTTTAGTTTTTATCTTTCTGGGCTGCACTGTGGCTTCCCCAACCACCCTCCCCACTCTCAGTAGAGTAGGCATGGCCAGCTCAGCTGTGGCCACCACCACTGATCTGCCCTAGGTCTCTTCCTCCTCGCTTTCTTCCGGGCTGCAGCCCCATAGCAGTGCCATGGTTCATGCACAGGCACGATGTGCCTTGGGGACAAGGTGACTGCAAGACACACAGTGGGAGAGCTCAAGTAAAGGAGGTGATGGTTATACGGCTGCAAAATCTCCCAGCAGCTGCTCTCTGTGAGTTGGATCAAGCAGGGAGTGGGCAGGGCTTGAGCAAACAGGATAAAGCAAAGCTGGAACAAACAAGCTTAGAACTAGAGGTGGTGGACTCACCAGCAACATCCCAGAAGAGATGAGCAGATAAGGATATCTCAGTCCTGGTGCAGTACTTCTAGTAAACATTTCAGCATCTCCAGAACAGTGGCACATGAGTTGCAGGTTTTGCAGGGGATGTGGCAGGGATCCATCTGCACTAAACACCCATGAATGCAGCCCTGTGTGTGATGACCATTCTTATTTAGGCTGTCAACCAACAGCATGTGTTAGAATCACAGACTCATAGAATGGGTTGGGAGGGACCATCAAAGATCATCTAGTCCAACCCCCCCTGCCACGGGCAGGGACATCTTTCATCATGTTACTCAAAGCCCCATGCAACCTGAACTTCAACGCTTCTTATAGGCATCCATAACTTCTCTGGGCAACCTGTTCCAGTGTCCTACCATCCCCATTGTCTTCCTTATATCTCCCCTTTTTTAGTTTAAAACTGTTGCCCCTTGTCCTGTCACTACAGACTCTGGTAAGAAGTCTCCACTTTTCATATAAGCCGACTTTATATATTGAAAGACCACAAGAAGGTCTCCCCAGATCCTTCTCTTCTCCAGGCTGAACAACCCCAGGTCTATCAGCCTGTCCTCATAGAAAAGACATTAGAGCTCAATAGCAGGCAAGGAAGAAAGAAGTCATGGGGAGCAAAAGGGTGGATGTAGTTTATGGGCAGAGAAAAATGGAAAGGGTTTGTCTGCAGGCAGTGAATGAACTAGCTTCATGCATCACCTCATGAGCTCAGTTTGGTTCTTCCAGGTCTGCTGAAAGAGCCTGTCTCTGTCAAGCAGCTGTTGGTGGTGGTGCAGGTTCTTGGCTGCCCCTCTGGTGCCCTGTTGAGGTGGTTGAAGGTAATTTGGGATCTGAATGTGATTTACCTTTTGCTAGAGACCTACCTTCTTCCACCAAATCCTCCTTCCCCCAAGGTTTGGGTATCCCTGGGAAGGTCCATGCTCAACATGGCACTAAATGAGATGTGATGTAAAGACAAAGCCAGTCCTTCCCTTGGTCACCCTCCCTACCCAGAGCTGCCCAAGTCAGGATGAGCCACTCTACAGGCACTGGGCAAAACTGGTGTTTGGCAGCAAGGTGTTTTGGGATGCAGTGGGTCCAGATGAATTCCTCTGCGATCTTTTCCTTGTCTTTCTCCTTCAGAGCGAGCCCGGGATTACCTGCACAAGACTGGACGCTTCATCGTCATTGGTGGCATTGTCTCACCTGTGCACGACTCCTATGGGAAGACGGTGGGTCAATCCCATTTTCCATTTCTGCCTCCTACATGCAATGGTATCTCTGAAGCCAGAAGTGAGCACTGGGTAGTGCTACCTGCATCCATGGTCCTTTCATGAACCTTCTCAGCCCAGAGCAGCTCCTGATCATGGGAAAGTCTCTGAGAGGAAGATGATGAAACCATTTGCTCTTTAGATAAAAACTGCAGTGAGACCCTACAACCAGCCAAAGTACTAGATGGCAAAGAGAAATGTTCTCACCCAAAATGGTGGTGGTTATATTGTTGGGTTGCTTTTTTTTGGTTTGAATGACTGATTTCAAAGACAATTTTATTGTGAGGATGGCAACAATGCAAACAACAACTTTTAAAAGCACTTTCTGGTGCAGAGGGAAATCCAAATTAGAGGAGAAAGTTTCTACCTCTCCTGAACACCAGAGAATTTTCATCAAAAAAACAGCATCCCCAGGTCTGACCCCACTGCAGTGCAGGGCTGAGGGTGGTACTGCTTAGAAAATCTCACCAACTGGTGAATAACCAGGGCTGCAGCAAGGCAGGGACTCCAGCTCTACAGCAAACAGGAGCTTAAATTAATCTTTGTGTGCAGGAACAAATCCTTCTGGCCCATCTCATCTGAGTGAACCCAATTCTCTGCCCCTGGAAGGACCTGCTATAACTGTTCCTCATCACCTTCTCTTGCAGGGTCTGGTCTCAAGCCGACATCGCTTGACCATGTGCCAACTGGCTGTCCAGTCCTCCGACTGGATCCGGTGAGTGGCAGAGCCTGCACCCGTCTCAGCACCAGCAGCTCCTTCCCCTTCCCCAGCACTGTGGTGGCAAAGTCCTGCATGCAAAATGGAGATGCCGGCAACTGCTAGAGCTCCAGGATGGACTTTCCTCCCTCCCAGCTAAAGCTTGATTAAAAATTGGAGGCCATCTCCTAGTCCAGCAGAGAACCAGTGAGGAGGGTTAGACCATCCTTCAAGGGAGCCCTTGGCTGCAGGGGGTCTTGTAAGCCCCCTGCTGAGTCTGTGTTGTCTGAGTGAGGCTCAAAATCACCCAGCCCACCCCAGCCTTGTGCCATGGCACCTTCCCTTTCTACACCTGCAGCAGCACCAGCCCATGGACTATCTATCCCCTTCCCAGAATTGCCATGTGGTGTCTGACAGCTGAGATGGGACCAGAAACATCTCTGGGTTGCCCTCAGGAAACAGGGTTGTAACATATGTAGGTACATCCAAGCCAAATAAAAGCTTGTTATTCAGGTGCCAATAGTGGCAAGGTGCCCAGGCACATGTTCAGGTCCCCATAGCTATTAGAGACATCTGAATTAAAGATATGGTCCATGGCAGAGCTGGGGCAGTGACAGTGGCAGCTCATGGCACTACTGTCTGGCCTGATGGGAAGGAGGTAACACTGCCAGGAGGTCCAGGCAGTGGCCATTGGCCAACACTGTTGCCTTACTGTGCTCCCCACAGGGTGGACCCTTGGGAGTGCTACCAGGACACCTGGCAGACCACTTGCAGTGTGCTGGAGCACCACCGTGACCTGATGAAGGTGAGACGGCACCCATGCCATGGGTGCACCTGGGGCGAGGGCATCGAAAGAGTGCAGGAGTGAGGTTTCATATGGACATCAACAACCAAAATATGGCTGGAACATCCAGAGAGAAGATTTGCAGGAACATGTCTGAAAACCTGACCTGGAAGAGATGTGACATACCTTGTCATAGGTGCTTTCAGCTCCTTGTCCTGATGGAGCCCCTGGAGATGCCTTCTTCTGCAGGGACCTGTGGAGGAGAAAAGGGCACATAAACTGCTGTCTCTGCACCACTGATTCATGAACCACAGCATTTGTATTTGTTCATCAGAACATATGGGCACTTTCAGGCCAGGGAGACAGGCGATGCCTGCCTGCAGGCAGCATGGCTGCAGCCTTGCCAGCCTCGTGGGTCCACACAAGAAGTTAATCCCACCATCCCCAGCCTTAATCACGAGTCATTATCCACAGGCTCCTGCTAGCCACAGGTCCACCTGCTGAGGTTACATTGGTCTGGGGATTCTAAAGTGAGTTTGCACGTACCAATCACTGAAGATGACCTTCAGCCTGGGGTGCAGAGGCTTAATACAGGGGTCATAAAGGTTTTGAGAGGTAGGTGGGGTGAAGGAACTATGCCATCTACTTCTCTCCTTCATTGCAGAGAGTGACAGGCTGCATCCTCTCCAATGTCAATACACCCTCCATCACCCCTGTGATTGGCCAGCCCCAGAATGAGTCCTCACAGACCATCTACCAGAACAACAACAACGTCTCCAACAAGCCCACCGCAGGTAGGTGGCAGCAGGGTAAGGAAGAGTGAGATGACCACCCACGCCTCACATCCAAGCTGTGGCTGCCAAGCATCAGGAACAGGGCTCCATCATCTTATTTTTGGGTCAGGTTGCTCATCAGGCTCCATGTACCAAGCTCAGGATCAGGTGGGGACACGATAGAGGAGTTAAAGTCCAGCACAGCAAGTGGAGCCACAAAGAGCTTAAAATGGCTGTGAAATCTCACTGGACTTAAGCTGGATGATGTCCAGGCAGTGAGATCAGCTAAGAGAAAGGCAACCTGGTAGCCATGGGATGTGTACAAGGGATAAACTGGCAGAAGAGGTGACGTGGCTGAATCCACTATGAGCTGGTGGGATGTGGGACATGGAGGTATTAGCTGGAGAGAAGAGGGGGCATTCTTAAATCACATAAACCCAAACTTTTTGTGATTTTTTTTTTTTTTTTTAGTGATTTTAGCTGTCTACCTGGTCCCTTCAAGGCACAGCATAGCACTCTTGGGAGTTAATACCATGAAAGAAGGTGGTGGGGGGATGCTGAGAGAAGTTCCTGCACCTGGGCACAGGAGTATGTCGCAGGACCAGGGTGGCCGATGTGCTTGTGTGGGTCAGTCTGCCAGGGTTAAGTCATCTCTTTGATTAGTTTTTCTTTTTCACTTTTAGCAAAGATTCTGGGGAAAGTGGGAGAAAGCCTGAGCCGGATTTGCTGCGTTCGCCCACCCATGGAGCGCTTCACTTTTGTGGGTACGTAAAGGTCCAGCATCACCTCTGCTTCAGTTTCAGTCCCCAGCCTTCCTCCCAGCTCCCTTCTCCAGGCCAGGCACCAGCACATCTCTTTTGCTTCCCTTCCCCAGATGAAAACGCCAACTTGGGGACAGTGATGAGATATGAGGAGATTGGTGAGTACACAGCCCATGCTCTATGTCGCTTTGGCTCCTCTGGGCCAGCACTACATGGCTAGGGAGCAGCTTCACAACAGATCTGGTGGTGAGCAAAGGATGATGGACCATCATCCTGCCCCAGTGCTGGCTATCAGGACTCAGGGGTGAAACAGGAGCCACACTAACCTGGCCAGAGCCATAGAGTGGGGATCCAGCTCCCAGCGCTGGCACAGACCTGCCATGGCATCATGCCCTGAAAGTCACCCCAAGTGCCACCAAACTTGCCCTCCTGTTTGCCCCTTTCTTTAAAGCCCTTTAGGGGTTTTAAACCCACCAAGCTGCCACCATCTTGGCACCACTATACATCACCTCTGCATGGGAAGGTTGCTGGTGGTTTTGAGACCCATTCCATGCATTAGCTCACACACAGCCTGGCATAACACCCATCCTACTGCCAGCATCATGCAGTGCCCAAGGGCTTTGGCCACCTGGAAATGCCAGCCAGGGAGGCGCCTTGCCATGAAGCTGCCTTTTCCCACCCTTCTGGGTGAGTTTATGGCTTTCCTCTAGAGATTGTGCAAATAAATGAATCTTTACAGGCCTATTGGAGCAGAAAGCTCTTTCCCACAGCACAACTTTCTTACTGAACAGCAAAGCCACTCCTCACAGCAGGCTGTCAGCCAGCACCAGTCCCAGCCTGGGGAGAGAAAGGGTGGGATATGGGAGGCCTCCAAGATGATCAAGGAAAAGCTCTGGAACTTCATCAACTTTGCTAAAGCAAACATGGCCATGCCCAGGGCTCTGAGCAATCCCCTTGGCTCTACTCATTGCCCTGTGGCTGGAACCCCTGCAGCAGATCATGAAGAGACTGTGGGTGCCCACAGCATGGAGAAATGACTCGCTTCTATGGGGATACCCCACCTTCAGGGCTGGAACACAGCCTCAACTTTCATAGCGTGTAGCAATGCTAACAACAAGCCAGCAGCACAGGAGAGGAGCTTCAGTAAGGTAGGCTGGGGGGTATTTGATGTTTGGCACCAGCAGGGATGCAAGAAGGACCACAGCATCTTTAGCTGGGACTTGTAGGGAAGGTCTGTGCAGAAAAGGCTCCCCTTGAGCAGTACAATGGGATGGGGGGGTGGTGTCTGCTCAACCCTGTTTTCTCCCACCTCTGAGTTTCTCTGCTTCTTTTCTTCAGAGCTTCGTATCTTACTGCTCTGTGGCAGTGACCTGCTGGAGTCCTTCTGCATCCCGGGTCTCTGGAACGAGGCAGACGTGAGTCACCACTGCTGGGCACCCATTCATGCTGCTCTTCCCCAGGCTCCCTTCCTCTCCTCTGCTTCCCACATCCAGCACTCCTGGGAGTCACTCAAGTCCCTTGGGATGACAGGAACTGTGCTCACCATCCTCACTGTCTCTTCCATCACAACCCTGACCCTTACCTCCTCTACACATGGGCGGCCTGAAGGACAGGATCTTCTGCTCCAGAGTGACCAACCCTACCCAGCCTCCCCTTCCACAGACCCAATCCCTGCTCCCACTCACCACTCTCAGAGAGGATGGCACCCAGGTGCAGATAAACTGGTCCCAAGGGATTTCCAAAGGCTGTGCTCTCACTCCTTGTCCCTTGAAAGGAGGCAGCATCAAGTAGATGCAAGTCTCAGCAGAGCAAGGCCTGGAGGTAGGAAATAAGAGTTTTAAAAAAGTTGGCCAGACATTCGAAATGAAGCACAATTACAGCCAAATCTACAGCTAAATTTCACTTAATGAAATTTGCTGACCCAGAGCTCTTTTGGTTGAGCCTGGTTTGTCTTGAGATGGATGATGCAGCAAGAGCTGTCCCCATGCAGTGGCAGACTTGGTTACCAGCCTTGACACAAACTCAGGTTTTCTCTGCTCAAGGCATAACAACCCTACGAGACCTCTGTCAGGACCAACACATCCATCCTGCTCATAAAGCCTTCAAGCGAGACAGGGGTCATGTCCTCCCTTGGGTAACCTCTTCTGCTCTCATCCTCCTTCTACTGCAACAAGTCCTCCCTAAAGCCCAACATCAATATCTATTAATAGAGTTTATTCTGTCCATTGCAGACCACTCACCATGCCTTGATAATTCCAAGTTTCTGCCAAAGACTGTCCAGAAACGGCCTCAGATTCACTTTCTCTCTCCATCCAGACCACAGCCCAACTTTCATGGTGCAGGACTGTTGGCAGACAGTGGTAGGCTTTGCACAAGATGGTCATGAAAGTTCTTCTTGTTTTGGGTTTCTCCTAGATGGAGGTGATCGTTGGTGAGTTCGGAATTGTGGTGGTGCCCCGGGATGGAGCAGACCCTGACCGGATCATGAATCATTCCTCCATACTCCGCAAGTACAAAGTACGTAGATGCATGTGTGGCTGTGGAAGGCTGTGAGAGGACCCACAGCCTCTTTACTCAGAGGGACACTTCTGCCATGGGACACAAAAAGTCTTGAGGACAGATGCTTTCAGCTGCTAGGTGGGATGAGCAATGGGGCCACCACATAGAACACTCCTGAGACTACCAGGACAGGGGGGCTTGCAAGGTAGATGTCCATTTTTGGGCCATCCCTTCAACTCCTCTCTCCCTTCTTCCTCTGCAGAACAACATCCTGGTGGTGAAGGATGACTTGAACCACCCCATGTCAGTTGTCAGCTCCACCAAAAGCAGGTGGGTGATGCCGGAAGGAGGACTCCTGTTACAAGGCAGGGAGAGGGATGCCCCCAGCCAGCTCTTCCATTTGTGGGGACACCAAGGTGCCACCCAACCCACCTAAGCAGGCTCTGACCTCTTTCTCTCCCCCCACACCCCCAGACTGGCCCTGCAGCATGGGGATGGACACGTCGTGGATTACCTCTGCCAGCCTGTCATTGACTACATCCTCAAGAGCCAGCTCTACATCAATGCCTCCGGCTAAGCTCTGGACAACTTGCAGCAAGACAGCCCTCGTGTCCTGCCTGCCTACAGCTCTCCATCACTCTTTTATCTTTATCTCTCTCAGTCTGTGTCTCCATCTCTCTCCCCACCTCATGGCCTCCCACACATCTCTGCCTCTCACCCCCAGTGCCAACGCTCCATTGTGCAGCAATGTCCAGGGAACTGCGGCATGGCCCCGAGGGGAACGGTTTGGTCTCTTTTTTGGGGAACTGCCCTCCCCCTCATAGGCAGCGAGGGAGGGGGGACTGGTGGAAGAGTGGTGGGCTCAGTGTGCTTGATGGGAGGCAGCTCCAGCACACCCCTCCCAGCATATCACTGGGAAATGGTCCCCCCGGTCCGTCCTCCCAGCATGCTCAGAGCAGGGTCTTCCTCTTCTGCATCATCTTACCGTACTTAAGCTCAATACATCTAGACAGACATTTTTTTCTTAAATACTTTTAGTGCAAGCCCTTTGGACCTCTTGACACAATGACCAGACAAATCCTGGTTGGCAGTGGGCAGTTGTAACCCAACTGACTTGGTGCCCCACGGCAGGTGAACCTCCTCAGGCCAGCAGTAGAACAACCCATCCAGCAAAATCATCCTCCTAGTCATGAAAAATCACAGAGACGGTATTTCTGAAGGAGAGCAGAGGCCTTGGCAAGCATTGCTGCCAAAACATTGCTAGGAGGGATGTCACATCTCACCTTTCCTTGGCTGCAAGTGAGCCTACAACCCACCCTCTAGGCAAGTGGAGTTGGGTGATGCTCTACCCCGATCAGGCTGGGGGTTGCAGCCTACAAGCACATAGAAAGGAACCTGTCATTTATGAAGCCAAGAAACGAGGGAGGAAGAGAGGAAGAAGCAGGTGGTGACCCAAAGTCTTTGGTGAGAATTTGCTACAAACCTGGCTTAGCTTCTTGGGGGCTGGATCCATCCCCATCCTCTAGCCTCCAGATCTCCATTTCTGTCTGTAAACTTCCCCCTTTTCCCTCCACTCCTACCCTCTTCCTCTCTTTGAAGAGTTTATTAAATGCATGATACTTCCCCCCTCCCAAACTGGCTGTGGCTACTTTGCACACCCCCTGGGACATGCCAGGCTGCTGCTCTTCTGCCCCCAGATGCCAGGGATGGAGCCTAGTGGAGATGTTCGTGTTAAAAGCGAGGCAGGTAATATGGAGCAATAGAAAACCATTCGAGTCCTGTGGAGAGGAGGGTTGCTGGAGCAGGCTGTTGTCCTGCTGAGCATCCCAAATGTGCAAGGACCCTGCACAAACCCACGGAAAGATCACAGCCACAAGGAGGAAGGTACAGTCCTGCTTTACTCCTCACCTTTTTCTCTCCCTTTACTCCATCTAGCCTTGGCTGCCTACAGCTCCTGGACATCTGCCCACTCCCCACAAATTTGGGTTAACTAGTCTCAGGCTAGCCCACACTGCTACCCTCTTTCAAAACACAACCATTGCCCATGCTGGCTTTGAGGATTTCCTAGGACAGTCCTGTGAGCAGCTGCTGGTCCCCAGCAAGGGACAGGGTTGCACTGAGACACCAGGAGGCTGAGAGTCTTCCAGGGTGTTTCAGGGAAAGGTCTGAAATCACCTTTTTCTTTTCTTCTTTAAACACCTACAAAGGGTCACAAGCTGCTCTCATGGAAGTCCCAAAGATGAGACACTGTGATAAATTTGGTGACTTGCTGAATGCTGCTGGCATCTCCATAACAGCAAGTTTTTGGACAAAATAAGGTAGCCTACAGCCACAGGTTACTTGCAGCAGGCAGACTTCTCAAGGAGGGCACAGCCCTTCCCAGAAAGAAAAGCAAGAGACAGAAGTGATGTGACTTGACCAAAGGCCAGAAGAGGTCTTTCCTTGCTAAGGATTTACCTCTGCATGGAGAGGCTTGTTTGGGAGCTGTCATAAATTCTCCAGCTGAAGTCTTCAGTGTCAGCTCTGGTACCTCCAGGTGGTTGCATAGTATCCTGTGGGGTGAGGAGATATGGGGACATCAAAGCAGAGAGGGTGGCGAGAGCGTGCAGGACACAGAGCACAGGAACATGTATTCGACAAGGAGGTCTTCAGCCAGCTCAAGCTGCTCATCAACACCCTACTGAGCTCCATTAGCTAACACGCTGGGCAGGTGCCTGTGGTGGGACATCTCATCTATGAGACACGCAACATCCATAAGCCAGTACTTAGACTCCTCTCCACCTGTTCTTCTCACTTGTTCAGTTTTTCACCCTCTGCTCCCTCTCCACCACAGCATAGATGTTATTTCAGACAGCAGCCTTTTCTCCTAGCCAGACATCATCCATGGATCTTAGCTCCAAGCCAGGGGAAGAAAAGCAGTGGTGACAGCCAGCCTCCAAAACACATACACACATTGAGGGAATGTTAAACCTCTGGGGGCATCAAAGCCTCTTTGAAAGAAGGAGGAAGGACAGTGGGTTTTAACTGAGGAAAAGACACAAGGGAAATAAAACAAAGGAGATGGAGAAGGAAGGTGGGTGACACATGCAAGAGCCACCTCAGATCCTCCCTCCCTCAGGTACGTGAGATGGAACATGGGGGAAGCCAGTCAGCTTCCCATCCCCTCGGGGTTAGGACAGCATGCCTTAGAGATGTAGCGTTGTGGTACAGATGATGAGTATATTCTGTCTTACTAGTCTTACCTGCGCCTTCTTGTATCCGCTCGGTAAAACTCACAGTATGGGGTGGGGTGGGGTGGGATGGGGGGTTTGTAATAGGCTGATCAGCTCTGGAAATGGTTTGGAAAAGGCCTTTGGGTGGGTATGGCAAAAAAAAAAAATCATCCCTGAAGATCCATGTGGCCGCTGGAGAGGTGAGGATCAGGGTTTCCAGGGTGCAGGGGAGGGGTGGGAGGAAGCTGATGGGTTTTGATCTTTGAACCTCCACTTTTAAACAGTGTGATTTGCTGAAAAAGAAATTAACTTCAAATGCCTTTTGGGGAAAAAAAAAAAAAAAGGGTGGGAGGGAAAGGGGTTAAAGTTGCCATGCCACCAATTTCACCTTTGTCAAAAGTTTTGGAGCCTAAATTTTTTTTTCCTCCTGTTGCTATATGAAAAAAAAAAAAAAAAAAAAGTCATTGACAAAAAGAAAAAAAAAAAACTTTATCAGCAAAATGTTTAAATTATGTAATAAACAAAACAAAACAAAAAGCTGTTACTGGTGTCATTTCAAAACAGCACCGAGACCAAGTCAGCACAAAATGCAACAGCAGCTGCACTGCTGGGAGAACCAATGGCCAAGCCCACCCAAACTGGGAGCTAGAGAAGATAAGCCAATAAGAGAGATCCAGACAGAAATAATCACTATTTATTGACCTTCTCCTTTTCCAAAAAACCAAACTCATGGAAAAATAAAGTCAGGTCCACAATACCTGTCCCTGTGCTGCACAACAGGAGAAGGAATACATGTCAGAGGCAGGAATGCATCTCACTTAAATAAAAATATAAGACAGCAGTATTACTGGGTATATCCTTATTAAGCAAAAGCACGAGCACTGCTTTATCAGACAATTAGAGCTAACGAAGGGTGAGTGTGTCCCCCAAACTGTCCTCCCCATCCAGGACCTATTCTTTCACCACCACACAGGTCAAGGGGCTTCAGCAGAGTTTATTTCCAGCATAAGCTGTCTCTTTTCATCCCCTGTAATGGCACCTAAAGGAAGCTAGGAGCGGTGTCAGAATGGAGCTGGACCCACAGGGAGGCCACTGGTGGGTGATGGGAGCACTGTGGTTTTCAGCTCCTCCAAGCCTTGCTCACATGTATTGTGGGAAACCCTGTGGTCAGTTACTTGAACATCTGAGAAACATCCAGCAGAGGGAGGGAGGGAAAAACGTGAAGCACCAAAACAGAGGCAGAGATACATTCAAGACATTGTCAATATTTTTGAAGGGAGCAAATCAGGGCACTGGCACTCCAGCAGAATGGGGTCAGGTTTTCTGACATGAGAGTCTGGCTGCAGACTGCTGGAGAAAGCTCCTAGTTCCTGTGACAGGTGCTGCAGGGTCCTCGATACTTGTGCAGAGGGGACACCACCTTGATTTTCCTGGGCTCTGGGGCACCCAGGGAGCTGCCTGGTACCAAACCAACCAGTCTTGGAAAGAAAAGTTGTGCTTGAGTGTGTAAGGGGATGGTGTGGAGACCTGTCCTTGTCCAGGAGGATCTTTGACAAGAAAGCCATCCCTCAGGGGCCTTGGAACTCAAAAAGCAGTATGGGAGAAATAAAGCAGGTCTTATCCAAGCTGAAGGGAGTAGGTGGAACAGGGAAGACTTTCAACTTGAGGATCCCCAGCAGTTCCTTCCTCCCCTGTTCCTCCAACCATCACATCACCCTGAGCTCCAAACTTTTTTTTTTTCTCACTTTAGCAAACAGTAATGATCTCACTGAAAAGCACCATGGAAAAGCTGCAGCTTTATGAATAGGGTCAGCAGAAGCTGACACTGCTTGCTTCTTGCCTCCTGAGACATCAAAGGTGGGTAAAACCCCATGGAGAACATAAGGAGGTGGTGGTGGCAGCAAAGTCAAAAGTAAGGGCAGAGACTCTAGTCCTTTTGTGTCCAAGCCCAGGAGACGGGATCCACAGGGTGTGGAGACCTCAGCTGTGAACTTCAGGCTCTGAGGCATGCAAACTCCCAAGGTTGACACCAAGCAACCCCCATCTGCACCTCAGAAATGTTGTAGGAAAGGGTTGATGTGTAGTCAGTAGCACCTTCATGCGACCAAGCATCTCCTTCCTCCTGTCTCCAAGGGATGGACCGCTTTGAAGAATCAGGGACTATTGGGGGCCAGTGTGATGACACAAACATCACCTGCCACACTGACATTGAGGGTGAGGATCAGTTCAACACAGCCGAACTCAGCCAGTCCTGCCAGGTTTGGGGAGGGCAGCTGGACCAATGTCTCCTGCCTTCACAGCCTGGCAGGTGCTGCAGCCTTTCCAGAGCTGGCTCACGGCAATTCGATGGCTTTTGTGTTGTAGCAGCCCGCAGGAAGACTCTTCTGGATATCCTCCAGGTTCTTGATATCTGCCAGGATCTCATCAATGCTGCCTTCCAGCGTCCGCACCCGGGCCTTCTGCAGCGCGGCTGTCTGCTCCAGCTCTGACACCTTTTCCTTCAGCTGGTTACTTCTGGTTTTGCCTTTGCTAAAGTTCATCTCGAGCTGCTTCAGGCCATCCTCATCCACAGCACCAGGCTGGTCTGCAGCCCAGGAAGAAAACAAAGAAGTAAGAATGATTCATGGAGGCTGAGGACTAGATTTTTCTAGATACTTCATCTCCATCTTGCTGCTCAGCCTGTTTACAGGCATCATCTGAGGTAGGTTCAGGCACAACTCCCAGCACCCCTGCCTATACCCCAGTAGGGCCCTTCCTCCACCCATGCCCTCCAACAGCAGTACAAAACCTACTCATCAGATGCAGCAGCTCTTCCAGGGCGCTCAATGTCTCCTGCACAACCACCCTGACCCGACCAGCCTTGTTGTGGACTGTCTGAGCTTCCTGAGCTGCCTGAAGAAGACAAGGTGGCAGCTGTAAGGTGAAGTCTAGCCAAAAGTCAACAGGGAAGGGGGCAAGGTAAGGATGATGGGGACTCACATCCTTTATCACAGCAGCATCTGCCTCTGTTTCCAAGAGCTTCCTCTCAAATTCACCATCCACTTCCTTGGCCTCACGCTGCAGGGTGGCCACTGCCTTCTCCAGGGCAAGGACACCATCAGCTGTATTGTTGGCTTCCATCTTCAGCCGTGTGATCTCCTATGGAAGCCAAAGGCATTTTCAGAGGGGCAGAGCATGGCCAAAATCAGTTTGGGTGCACTGGGGTGTGGAGCTGGGGGGAACTGGTTTCCTCTACAGAGACACAAAATTATCACAAGCATCCTTCTGGCTGCATCCTTCAAGTTCTCCACCAGTTGCTCCCAAAAGTTGTTTCTATGATATGGCTCAACCCCTCCTGCACACATTAGCAAACCCCTGGGGAATTACAACATCCATCTGAGAGTCAAACCCACCAACACCAGTTCTGGAAGCTCACAAGCCTGACAGTGACTCAGATTGTGGAAGTGATAAAAAAGAAAAACCCTTGGATCATCAAAAGGTGGCTATAGTGACGTGCCACAGAGTTACTCATGGGACAAACGTGCTTGCAGAGAACAACATCCACCCACTCATCTACAGCCAAGTCTAGTACAGTATCTGCAGGATCCACTACAGACAAATGTTATCCCAGGAGTCAAAGCACCAGATCCAAAAGTCAAAGCATCAGGTCTATCATGAAGTTGCCAACCATTTCCTCTTCTGTGGTTTTCCCTTCCAAGCCCTTTTCTGCCAGCAATAGCACTGAGGCCTGTCCTCACCTGTTGGATCCCCATGGTGATCTCCTTTGCTTCCTCCGCTGTGCTGCTGGCTGCCTTGGATTCAGAAGCAGCACTGCCCAGGATCCCTTCAGCTCGGTCTGTCTTATCCCTGGCACTTGCAACCATGCTGCTGATAATTGGCAGCCGCCTCATGGCATCTTCAGCTTCCCTTCTCTTGTCATCTGCTTGCAGGTTAAACCCTGAAAAAAAACTCAGGTGGGAATGAAGCTGCGCTACCTTTGTGAGATACCAGAAGGGAGGGGAAAGGAAAATCTTCTAGGACATTACCCTGGAGGCTCTTCAGAATTTTGTCCATCTCGTAGAAGGTGGCGTTGCCAACACTCACAGCTTGCAGGGCTGTGCTCCTGGCAAGGTTGGCTCGGGACAGCAGCTGTGTCAGTGTCTGTGACAGGTCAAAGGGATACAATGAGCAGATGAAGGACACGGTACAGGAGCATCAGATAGTCCCAGAGGTGTCTGCAAGGATCCACACTGAGGGAGAAGACCCATCAACCTGTTCCCATGCTCCTGCTATTGCCCCTGAATCAAGGCTACCACAGCCTGGTCTGTCATCAGAGGCTTGTGCCAGTGCTCCTCAACTAGCTCCAGCCATCCAGAGCCATCTTAGCTCTAATCTTTCCAGGACCAGGCCTTCAGCCTGCCTCACGTGGAAGAGGTGTGCAGGGGAGACACTGCACCACTAGCTCCATACACACAGTAAGGTCTCATACTGGTTCCAGAAGACCAACCCCAAGTGGCTGCATTTTGGAGGAAGGAGACTCTGTTGCAGCAGGCAGGCAGAGCTGCATCTCCTTTGGCAAACAGCCTAGGACAGCACCTAGTAGTGGTGGTGCCACAGGCATCCCACCAAGACTCCAGCTCCCACTGAAGACCGCTCAAGCCGTGGCCCACCCCAGCCAACCTCTTACCACTCTCTCGCCCTCTCCCCTCCGCAGCAGCTGCTTGATTTCTTCCTCCCAGCGCCCCGTACGGCTCTGCATCTGCCTGTACTGTGCCATGTAGGTGTCCACCAGGCTCAGGAGAGCACTGGAGTCCTGCTTCAGCCGAGTTGCCTCCCCCTGAAACACAGAGATGCAATGACTGCCCGGGGGTCCCAGCAGCTCCCCCACTGGTCACTGGAACTGCTTCATGCATGGACAGATGCTTGTCTCATCCTGCTCTGCATGCCACGGCCAGCTGTGGGTGGGAAGATGCACATGCAATGGCTCTTCAATGGGGACAGAGCCTTGGGAAGGGCTGAGCTGCTGGCAGGGTAGCAGGGAGGGCATAGGAGAGAGCTAAAGGGAATCTCCTGGTCCCACAGGCACAAAGCCCTCACCTCAAAGGACCCAATGTCAGTCTTCTTCAAGCTGGACAGAGAGCTGAGGAGCACCAGGCTGCCTTGATAAGCCTTGTCTGACTCAGAAGCCATCCTATCAGCCTCAACCTTCAGGCCACCAGCCAGTGACTTCAGCTCCTTGTACCTGCATGGATGCAAGGTTGAAGAGCACGGTACCAGCCAAGCTGCTAACCTCCCACCATGGCATTAATGCTGCCTCTAACATTGACTTGTTCATGCTCTCCAAGGCCTCACACAGGTTTATCATGCAGGGAACACTAATTGCAAATATCTCCACATCCCAGCCTCTCTGACAAGCAGGGTGTCTGCTGTCTCCTTGCTGCCAGTCCAGAAAACAGAGACATTTCACACCAGCTGAACCCTCAACATGCTCCATGGTGGCTCAGCTAATCTCTATTTGACCATCAGCTGTTTCCTCCTGAACATCCTTGCTCAGCTCCTTAGCTTCATTTAGGGGTGTTGCTCACACCCCAGCAGCTGTGGTGGGCTCTGAGAAGGCACCAGACCAACCTTTGGGCTAAAGCCAGCCCAGATTTGCCACCATGCCTTGAAGCCTGTTCACACACACAGCGTTAATCCCCTTGCCCCAGCTGTAGGCAGGCCCCTGGGAGCATCATGGGGTGGGAAGCAGATGTTCCACAGAGCTGCCAACCCTTCATCTCCACTGCTCAGATGTGCCAGCAACTGAAGCCCAGACAAGTCCCTGCCTGGTTTTCCTCCAAATGCATGTTTCTACCACTCAGCTGGGGAGTAGGAAGGGGACACAGATACTCAGCCACCCCCCTCCTCCCTCCTACATCCACCTGCAACACGCTGCCTCCACTCACTTCCTGAGCAGCCCTTGCAGGGAACCAGAGGTGGCCACCTCTCCACTGGCTGCTGCTCGGACCAGCTCCAGTGCTTGCTGCGCATCCTCCCGCGCCACCTTCGCGGCTTGGTCAATGGTGTTGGCGGCTTGTGCATGGCTGCAAAGCACAGAGCGGAGTTCATGAGAAAGGTTTCCCACCCAACTTGTATTCAGCAATCCTGGATTATAGAACAGAATCATAAAATCACAGAATCTCTTTGGTTGGAGGAGACCTTTAAGACCGTGAAGTTAACCGAGCACTGCCAGGTCACCACTAAACCATGTCCCTCAGCACCACATCTCCATGGCTTTGAAACCCCTCCAGGGATGTGGACTTCACCACTCCCAAAATGCTGCCCAGGCCAAAGACATTTTTCCTCATGTCCAACTGAAACCACCCCCAGGGCAACTTGAGGCCATTTCCTCTTGTTCTATCGCTTGTTCCTTGGACAAAGAGACTGACCCCACCTGGCCCCAACCTCCTTTCAGGGAGCTGTTGAGAGGAAGAGGGTCTCCCCTGAGCCGCTTTTTCTCCAGGCTCAACAACCCCAGGTCCCTCAGCTACTCCTTACCAGACTTCTTCTCTAGACCCTTCCCCAGCTTTGTTGCCCTTCTCTGGACACACTCGGAGTGAGGAGCCCAAAACCAAACCCAGGATTCAAGGTGCAGTCTCACCAGTGCTGAGTGCAGGGGAATGATCCCTCCCTAGTCCTGCTGGCCACGCTAGTGCTGATCCAAGCCAGGATGCTGGTGGCCTTCTTGGCCACCTGGACACATGCTGGCTCATCTTCAGCCAGCTGTTGACCAACACCCCCAGGCCCTTTTCCACCAGGCAGTTTCCAGCCACTCCACCTGATGCCTGGAGCATTGCAGGGGGTTGTTGTGAACCAAGTGCAGGACTCAGATCACACTCTCTTAGGAAATTCAGTGTGTTGGAGAAGGGGACCCACATTTCACTTGTCCCTCCTGCATCTCTCAAGGGTAGAAAAGAATCACAGGGGAGGCAGGTGCTGCCTGTTGCGGCTGGACACCCATGGGCCAAACTCTGCCCCCCAAAATGCTTCTAAAACACACTCAACACCACCCTCAAAGGCAACAAAGGACAGCTCTGTAGGACGGTGAAACCAGCCCAGCAGCCACATCTTCCCCTGTTCCAGTGCTGGCAGTGAGGTTGTGGCAGCTGCAGCCTGGTGTCCAGGGCAAGGACCCCCAAAAAGAACCTTCTAGGTGGTTCCCATCAGTATCTCAGTCCCTCTCCCCTCCATCTCAGGTGATGGTGGGAGCAACTCACCTGTTGGCCAGTCTCAGAGCCTCCTGGGCCAGCATCAAGAGCTGATTTGAGCCCCCGGGAAGATTTGAAATGGGAATGGTCTGAGGAGAGGGGAAGAGAGGTGTGAGTGTTCTTCCCTGCTCTCCATCCAATTCAGCAGTGAAAGAAGCAACCACAGCATGTTAAATGTCCCCAGTCCCCCAGAGACCCCTGCCAGAATCTCTCCAGCTCCCAGTCCTGCAGAAAGGACCATCAGAACATCTTCTGCACTTACAAATTGACTGTAACAACTGGAATATATTAATTTCTTGCTTTCTCCATGATTTTTTTTCAGCCATAGGCTAGGCTTGGAGCATGTCATGGGACAATGCTCTTACCACCCGACGCAGAGCAGCTCCACTGCGGTCTAGGTCCAGTCTGGCTCTCTCCAACAGCTGCCGGGTCTCCTGCACCTGTCTCTCATATTGGTTCCCCAGAGACCTCAGTCTCCTCACTGTTGCCTTGATCTCATCCAAGTGGCTCTGGGAGCTGGACCCTTGCCCCTTCATCCTAGCCATGCGACTTTCCAGAGACCTATCAGAAGCTGGTGAGAAGGAAAGAGGAAGGCTGAAGAGAAACTCATCACTGTCAAAAAAGGCACAGGCAGCAAAACCCTCCCCTGTTAGAGCATAGAAAGCCCTATTTGAAGGCGGTGGGTGGGTGGTACCTTGCAGGGTCAGGGCTTCCTCGAGGATGGTCCGCAGCATCTCCTCAACATGCTGCATCCTCCCCTCTAGGTCCTGGCTCTCAGCCCCACCACCAGCTTGCACCTCTGAGAACAGCAGTTCCAGCTCTGCCAGCTGCTTCAGGTACAGGTCCACCTGCAACCACAGCAGACCAGGCCATCAGCCAGTAACATACCTAATCCATGATGGAAAGACCAGGGTGGGAGCCAGGTCCACCGTCTAGCCAGAGAATAGAGTGCAAAGTGAGGGCTTATTTTTGGATAGGGTACAGCAGGCCCAGTAGCTCTAAATCATTGGGTTTTTATTGGTTGAATCAAGTACAAACCCAAAGTTCAGGTGCAGCCTCCAAAATCACTTCTCTCTCACACATGGAAGAGATGCCTGAGGAGTCCAGGAGGTGATCATAGAATCATAATTGTTTAGGTTGAAAAAGACCTTAAAGATCACCGAGTAGAACCATTAACCCAGCACTGCCAGGTCACCACTAAACCATGTCCCTCAGCAGCACATCTCCACAGCTTGAAACCCCTCCAGGGATGGGGACTCCACCACTGCCCTCGGCAGCCTGGACCAGGCCTTCACAACCCTTTCAGTCAACACATTTTTCCTCATGTCTAACTGAAGCCTCCCTGGCACAACTTGAAGCCATTTCCTCTTGTCTTGTCACCTGTTCCTTGGGAGAAGAGACCAACCCCACCTGGCTCCAACCTCCTCTCAGGGAGTTGTTGAGATCAAGAAGGTCTCCCCTGAGCCTCCTTTTCTCCAGGCTCAACAACCCCAGATCCCTCAGCTGACTTGGTATCACTGCACGCCCTGCCACTCAGTGGCCCAGGACCTGGCACAGATGCTCACCTGGGCTTTCACTTGGTCGTAGCAAGCTGGACACTCACTCTCTTCACAGTTGGGGCCCTCGAAGCCAGGCTTGCAGATGCAGCTCCCATCGCTCCCACACTTCAGGGGCTCAGCACCAGCCGAGTCACAGGCACAGGCTGCAGGTCGGAGCAGCAAAGATTCAGAAGAGCCTGTCCTCACCTCATGTCTCAGCACATCCTTCCATCCACCTTCTCCCTCTGCCTTCCTCCCAGTGTTTAGCCCTGTGCTCTGGATCCTGCTCTCTGCTCCCACTTCCCAGCCTCAATTTTCGAAGCATCCCCCTTCCCATCAAGCCACTCCATACTCTGGCATGGATTTTCTTAATCATGCCCAGCTCTCACCTCGGCACTTGTCAGCAGGATCGGGGGCCAGAGGGTTCCCGAAGAAGCCGTCTTTGCAGCGGTCGCAGTAGAAGCCGGCGGTGTTGTAGATGCACTTGAGGCACTCGCCCGTCTGGCGGTCGCAGTTCCCCACAGCGTTGGGCTCCACGTTGCCGTTGCACTGGCACAGCTGGCAGGGCCGGGAAGCCACTGGGTCTCCAAAATAGCCATCAGCACAGTACTCGCAGTTGGCCCCTGGGAAAAGAGAGATGAGCAGAAGCTCCTGCTCTTGACCAAAAGGCAGAGGCTGCCTTGCTGTTTCTGCCCCACAGAAACAGGGGTGTTCAGCCCCATCAGGATTGGCACAGCAGCATCTCCCCTCTCCTGGCTGCCACAGCCAATGCAGAATGCACCAGACAGGCTATTGAAAGCTGGATGCAGCCTCAGAAGAGATTTCCCTATTTGGGTTTTTATTTGCTATTTTCCTATTCCCCTCCCTCTCCACCAATCCTTTGTCCATCCACAATGTCTATTTAGATAGAGGCAGATCTAAAAGGATAGATATTGCCTTTCCTGAGGCAGGGCAATGTGTGTTTACACAGCCCCTGCAGCTGAAGCACCCTATTACTGGGCTGAGAAGATGAGATGATCCACCTGGCTCCAAGCATCCCTGCTGATCCCCACATCTCCCTGTACAATAGGTGGAAATGCTGGAGAAAGGCAGAGCAGAAGTGACCTGGAGAAGGGCATTACCAGCAGCTCCAGGAGGGCAGTGGTCACAGACAACCTCCTCACCACCCGGTGCCACCGAGCAGCCCTGGCCGTTGCCACAGGGACATGTTCTGCAGCTATGAGGTTGCTGAGGGTCTTGGTAGAAGCCAAAGGGGCAGCTGAAAATATTGCCCACATTTTCATCTCCTGAGTAGCATTCACCTGAGGAAGAAAGGAAAGGACTCAGGGCACTTTGCTTTCAGCCCAGATGGGGTCCACCAGTCTAACTCCTGGCCATTCATTGCTGGTAGCCATGCCACCCACTGCATCGCAAGCACCCATGGTCCAGCATCATCCACCATACTCCTTGAGATCCCCACACCTGCCCATTCATGCTCTATTTCTCTGTCTATCAGCCCTTCACAACGTGGGAAAGACAAAGTAACAAGCGATAGGACAAGAGGAAACTGCCTCAAGTTGTGCCAGGGGAGGTTTAGGTTGGACATGAGGAAAGGGTTGTGAAGACCTGGTCCAGGCTGCTCAGGGCAGCGGTGGAGTCCCCATCCCTGGAGGGGTTTCAAAGCAATGAAGATGTGGTGCTGAGGGCCATGGTTTAGTGGTGACCTGGCAGTTCTAGGTTAACAGTTAGACTCAGTGATCTTAAAGGTCTTTTCCAACCAAAACAATTCTGTGATTCTATGCCCTGCTCCTGCAACAGGACCCAAGTGAGACTCCACTGGAAGCCCATCCCAGGGCAGGAAGTTTGGCCATTACCACCCAAAGGTGGCTTTACCTCATTTTCAGAGCTCATATATCTCACAAGAAACCACATGTTGCCTTTTGTGCCTCTTGTTCAATGCTTAGATGTTTGGAAATTCCAATTCAGACTTGGGAAATACTGACAGCTTCACTTTGCACTACTTTGACTCCACATGGCAACACTGTGGGCTGTTTTAACAAGATAGGTAATGAAACAAGTTCACATTGCTGACATCTCCTTACACCACACGGAATCACATAATGGTTTGAGTTGAAGAAACCTTTCAAGCTCACCTAGTCCAACCCCCTGCGTGAGCAGGGACAGCTTCAACAGGGTTGCTCAAAGACCCCTCCAACTTGACAGATTAACACAATTCCTTTTAAAACAAGTGAGCAGAAAAGTTTGTAATGCTACCCAAGTAGTAGGAGATGAATTTTCTCCCTCCAACAAGCATCATCCAAAACAAATTTGACCTAAATGCATCTTAAATTGGTGATCCCAACCCACTCCATGCCCAACCCCTCCACCTCAGCTCAATTCCCACGATGCAGGTGGCCACCCTGTGGTCCTGTACACCCTACAAGTGCAACATGGTGATGGCTTCTCTTACCAGTGTCAGGATCACAAATTCCTCCCCCATGGCAACCACATGGCACGCAGGTGCTGAAGGGACCCAGGCTGGGGTCATCTCTGCGGTAGCCAGGGGCACACTTCTCACAGAACTGGCCCTGGTAGCCCACCAGGCACTGGCAGTGTTCCACCCAGGGTGCTGGGACACCAGCCATGGGCTGCGCCGACACCAGGGTGATGTTGTCAATGTAGCCAGTACCTGAAGAGAGATACAGGTGGTTGCCTTCAGGGACCAGCAGCTCCACCTGCAAGACCCTCACACCTGGACCTGCACAGGTCACGTTTCATTACAGACAGACCAGAGCCAAGGCTTTGCTGTCCCCCCTGTTGTCATTCTGCCCAGTCTCTTTGTAATTTAACTTTGCACTTCTTAGGATACTTTTAAAAATTATTATTATTTTTTAATACTTTTTAGCCAAGATGTCTCCATCTGGAGACTTGGTGTCTCCAGCAACAAGGAGAATCCAACCTTGTGCTTTCCATCTCTCCCCACACTTACTGTACTCCCCAAAGGTGGCTCGGATCCAGAGACCTGTCAGGTTTCCCAGCAGCCTGCGATACTCAAAGCGATTCAGCCTTGGGCTCCACTTGTTGCTGGGGTGTTCATCCAGCCTGCCCATGGGAGGGAAGAGAAGTGGAACCAGTTTCAATAAAATGAACTGCCTCATCAAGAAGTAGTGGCAGCCCTTGCCCAGCTCCCTCCTGAGCTCAAAGCTTTGGGGAACAACTTCCACCTATGCAATTGACCCCCAACAAAGCACCCAGCCCAACCTCAAGACAGATTTTCTACTGCCCCTCTTACAAAGTATCCTCCTCTTTCAGGAGAGAAGCACCTGAGATGCATCCAGACCAAACCAGGCAATCACTTGCCAACTCCAAGAGATCACAGCTGAATCCAGGAGCTCCTTGAAGCCCCAGCCTTTCTTAAACATCCTATCCCAAATGATCCAGCATCCCCCTTTACCTGAATGTGTACGTCTGGCTGACACCACAGGACAGGACCTTCCCCTGGGGCAAGAAGGGGGCAGTGATTCTCAGGCCATCTCCCTCCAGGACCACATCGTGAGGAGAAGGCTGACGGCCCCCTCTGTCCAGGCGGTAATCAAAGGAGAGTGTCTGGCCATAGCTCAGCTGCTGGTTCCCAAGGAATTTCTCTGTGAAGGGAAGGGAGAAAATTAAAGGCATAAAGTCTCACCTTCCTCCTAAATGCTCATTTCATGGGATCAGACAATTCAAAGGGGACAATGTCACCTCTTTCCCTCACTGATCCCACACCTACCAGGTGCCACAAAGTATATTGGCTCTGATCTCCTTGCTGCTATGAAGGCATCCTGGTGACGTGGAGACCACTGGAGCTGGGCTGGAGAGCCACTTTTGTGGACACCTCGCCAGCCTTCAGCACCTGGAAGACCAACAAGGAGCAGTCAGCGAGGACAGGGAAGGTGTTTCTAGGACAGGGAAGGTGTTTCTAGTGCTCCAGCAACTTTCTCAAGCTGTGTCTTATCAAACCCTTCTGGCTTCCTACCTCCTGACTTCTGAGGGGACAGCACAGATATCCCTGTGCCAACAGAATTGCAAATAAGCCAGGCTGGGCATAGAAGTTTCCTCCAAATTGTTGGGACAGACATGATGAAGCAAGCCTATGCCCCACCCCACCCCCCCTCACCCCCTACTTCTGCCCATGCTCAAGACATCCCACCCTTCAAAGCACAGTGGCTCCCAGCAGGGCTGTGAACCAAGGGACTCCTCCAGCATGTCAAAGAGAAAGGGTGACAAACACCCCCAGGAGCCATAGGGGTGGCCTGCTTGGGCTTCACCTTGCTGGAAGGTAGAGGTGACATTGTAGATGCTGTGGTTGTCTGCACTGATGCACGCAGCTGAGTGCCCATAGCAAAAGCAGGGGGAGCATCCTGCAGGGTTTCTGGCATCCAAGTTATAGTAGTTTCGCTTGCACCTGCGAAAATGCAAGAAGATGACAACGTTCAAGTCCATTTTCTCCTCTTCCTGGCCCATACAACCCTCTAATGACAGCTGTGCAACACAACCACAGCTTGAGGTCATCGCCAGGCTGGGAGGGGGAGATGGGCCCAGACACCTGCCAGGGATGCAACAGCCAGGGAGGTGGAGGACATGCCACACAGCAGTCTGGCAAGTCCTCCTGACACCCACCTCTCGCACCGCTCTCCAGTGGTGCTCGCCTTGCAGACACAGCGGCCAGAGAGGCAGCCCCCAGTGCTGCCAGCTGGGTCACACTCACACTGCAGGCTCCTGCAATGGAACGGTGGAAACCTCTGGACTTCCATCTCAGCCTGGGAGCCCAGTGCCCTCAGCTGCTATACAAGATCACAGAGAACAATCCCCCCCCCACCACCTCACCCAGCCACCAGGCCCATGCTAGAAGGCGATAAATAATCATCAGAGCCATCTCCCTAAGTAATCCAACTCTAGCAGTATGGATGTCAGGCTGAGAAGGTGCACAATGCTACTGCCCCAGGACCACCCCACACATCACACCCACCTACAAGAGCAAAGTGAAGCTCTGCTGAGCTTAACAAACCCTGACTGAATATAATAGACCCTGGCTGAGCTCCAGCAGGCAGCAACACCCTGGGGAGGCTCGGGCAGGAGGCCAGGCACAACAACACAGCTGCAGGGAGCCACCCCTTGCCCACGCCTGTTGCTTGCTGGGGGGCCCAAAGGAGCAGTGGTGGGGAGAAGGCCACTAGCACTGAGGTCTGTATCAAAAATAATGTGGCCAGAAGGACTAGGGCAGGGATCATCCCCCTGGACTTGGCACTGGGGAGGCCACACCTCAAATCCAGGGTTCAGTTTTGGGCCCCTCACTCCAAGAAGGACATTGAGGGGCTGGAGCATGTCCAGAGAAGGGCAACAAAGCTGGGCTAGGGTCTAGAGAGTAAATGTTGTGAGAAGCAGTGGAGGGACCTGGGGTTATTTAGGCTGGAGAAAAGGAGGCTCAGGGGAGAACTTCTCACTCTCAACAGCTCCCTGAAAGGAGGTTGGAGCCAGGTGGGGTTGGTCTCTTCTCCCAAGGAACAGATGACAAGACAAGAAGAAATGGCTTCAAGTTGTGCCAGGGGAGGTTTAGATTGGACTTGAGGAACACTTTCTTGACTGCCCTTCACAACGTGGGAAAGACAAAGTAACAAGCGATAGGACAAGAGGAAACTGCCTCAAGTTGTGCCAGGGGAGGTTTAGGTGGGACATGAGGAAAGGGTTGTGAAGGCCTGGTCCAGGCTGCTCAGGGCAGCGGTGGAGTCCCCATCCCTGGAGGGGTTTCAAAGCCATGGAGATGTGGTGCTGAGAGATGTGATTTAGTGGTGGCCTGTCAGTGCTGGGTTAACAGTTGGACTTAATCTTTAAGGTCTTTTCCAACCACAAAGAATTCTCTAATTCTAGGAAGCAAGGAAGAAGAGGACACAGCACTGAGGAAGCCGACCCAGAAATGCTTCAAAAGGTCTTCAAACCAGGCTTCATGCAACGGAAGGGCTTGATTTTTGCATGCACATCTTTGCATGGGGGGAGTCCTTGCAAGTGGCACCAACACCCTTCAGACCTGTGTGTGGACAGGTTTTATTTTATATCAGCAGCCTGTCTGTGGCCTGTTTGGTGTCTTTAAAGCAGCTGGGAGGGCTCTTGAGGGTGGCCCTTCAGCTGTCCCCATGCCACCGATAATAGCCAGCACTTACGGCCCTCTCCTCCGGCACCCAGCCTCAGAGAGGGACTCAAAGCCTGGCTGGCACTGGTCGCACTTCTTGCCCATCACACCAGGTTTGCAGCTGCACTGGCCATCGCTGTCACACTGTGGGCTGAGGGAGCCTGCGGGAAGAGGGGAAGGAGAAGGTTGGACGGGGACCTCCCCATAGCCTCCCAGTGATGCTGCCGGCAGGACAGGGGAACACAGTGACCACACTGCCATTGCAGCAGCAACCCAGACCAAGCTGGTCCCCGCCTTGTGATCCCAGCACAGGGATTATTTCAAAGCTGTGGAGATGTGTTGCTGAGGGACACAGTTTAGTGGGGACCTGGCAGTGCTGGGTTAATGGTTGGACCTGATGATCTTAAAGGTCTTTTCCAACCAAAATATTTCTATGATTCTATGTGTGCAGGTGCTTTAAGCCCCTCTACCCACCCTGACCCGACCCCATCCCCTCGCGGGGGGTGGCCACATACCCTGGGGGTGGCAGCGGCAGGGCAGGCAGCAGTCCTCGTCCCGCTGGCGGAAGAAGCCATCCTTGCAGCGCTCACAGTGGGTGCCCTCAGTGTTGCCCAGGCAGCTGAGACAGCGGTACCCATTCCCTGTCTCCCTCAGGAGGTGCCAATCGAAGACACAATGCCTGGACATCCCATTGCAGTCACAGACTGGGGAGAGAGACCAACATCTCAAGTGACGCTTAGAGATGAGGGCACCAGATATGAAGCTGTAAACCCACCCTGGTGGCCAAGAAACAAGCCCAGGTGATGCAAATCTCCTCTTCTTGCTCTGCTAATAGCAAGCCCTGTCCCCACGCGTCTGTGTCCATTAGCCACCCGTCACACTGATGCCCAGAGCACTCTCCACAGCCCTGGACTTTGGGGCAATACCCAATTTCACTGCCACCACAGGTCAGGATGGACAAACCCCCTGAGCCAAGCAGCCCTGCTGCACACTGAGGCATGGCCAGGAATGTTCTCCATCCTTTCAGAGGCCTTCCTTCCAACATGAGGTTTTTGAAGAAACAAAGATGGTAAAAATAAAATTTAGACCTTGTCCTGAAAAAAGCATGAGGAATCTTACTGGTGACTTCAAGGAAAAGGAAAGGATCCTTGAGGTTGTGTTTTCCTTCACCCATCCTCTGACCAGGAGTGAGGCCAGCAGGAAAAGCTCAACCAACTTCTACCAGGCCCTTCCATCCAGGTCTGCAGCACAAGTATCCTCCTGGCCAAGTGCAGGAGGTGACGAGAAATGATCTGTGATCAGAGGAGCTTGGCAGAAGTGTGCCAGCCAAGAGGTAGTTTAAAGAAACAAGATTTTGGGGGGATTACACAGGTCATCCCATCCCACCGAAATTCTGCAGCTGCTCACATCACAACATTATGGATGCCAGGAAGGACAGGAATGAGATTTTGTATTCCACTACAGCCAGGACAGATGGGACACCTGGAGAACAGACTGGGAGATAACTCACCAGATGTGCCTGCTCCAGCACTCTTCTTCATTGCCTTGCCCAGGTCTTCTCTTGAAGCCACCTCACATCTACTTGCCAAGCCCTCAGCAGCCAATACCAGAGTGTTTAAGCTTGAGGACTTTATTGCAGATTAGTTCCTCAGTGCCATGAAGGAGACTAAACATGGTTGAGAGGATGGTTGGCAAAGACAGGCAGAAGAAAGAAACACCCTGAGAGAAAAAGCAGGGTCTGCAGGGGTGCAGAGGAATTCCCCTGAGAAACTTCCATCTGAGAAACTCTGCTCTCTGCTGACCTCCTTGGGACACAAAAAGCAGTCCCTAGCTGCCCACCCCCAGCTCAGGTCATCTCTAGCAGCACAGGGAGGTGGAGGAAATACAAAAGCAAGCAAAAACCTGCAGCATGGATGCAGACAGCAGGCTGTGGTTGATACATGTGGAGGCTTCTCCTTCCCAGTGCTCTTCTGGCACAGCTTAGACCAAGGATACAAGGTACCTGTCCTCTGCATCTGTGACTCCCAGGACCAGGAGAAGCCTCCTGTGCTCACTGCCCAAGCACGCTCACACCTGGGCACCACCCTCGAACACACCCATTGACACCCACATACCAGTCAAAGGCACTTAGTGAGCAGCCGCCAAGCCTGCTGCCAAGAAGAGACATGACCTCATGCACCAGCAAACAGGGAGAGAGATTTTTTCCAGCTCTGGCAAACATGGTTCTTGTCTTGCAGCCTGGCTGCCAAGAGACCAAGACCCAGCTGCAGAAGGTCTTCTGCCACCTCAGCCAGCTGGGAAGGGAACTGTGTGTGTAGAAGTCCTGCCTCATAGGGCAGGACTCTAAAGCCTCAGTGGGCATCACCAGTGACCAGAAGGCAGGGACAATACAAACAACACACTGAGAACAGGAGTGCAGGACTTTCTCAAGGTATTTTGTGCTCACCTTCACAGTTGGACTGCTTGAGGTCTGTCCCACCCCCATCCCTCCTCACTACAGCTAGAATATATATCTCAAGCTGGAAGGGACCCAAAAGGATCATAGTGTTAAACTCCACCCACGCTTCACCCTACATCTATGCAATCTGGAGGATTTACTGGGTTGCTAAATTACAAGCGTGAATTCCATTCCCCCGGGGAACAAAAACCTTTCTTCAGGTCTTGCTCTAAGGCTGCAGCACATTCAGAGCCAGCTCTCCAGCCCTGGCACGGGTTCGGGTCTTGCGAATTTGAAGCCATTTAAGCTGCAGTTGCAGATCAGTGCCAGCACCTCACTGGTGTAGCTGTTACTGTTGCTGCTCTTATCCTGGAAACCTGAGATCTCAGGCAGGTTAATCTTTTCCAGTGTTTGAGTTTTTCTTTTTGAAGAGCAAGGCACTGGAGTTGCTAACGAGGTGGAGCATGCAGGAGCAGCTGGAAGAATGAGGACCACCTGAGGACAGGATCATTTTTGTATCCAGGTGCCTTGAGACTCTTCCCTGAGATCATCCAGTTCTCAGGTAGCTGTACAGAAGAATAGGCTCCACAGAGGACATGCTTTGCAGCTGGATTTCTTCAGCACTATATCAGGATGAAGGAGGTCCATGGCACATATCCATCAGGACATCATTCCCCCAGCTCCCACCCAGCAGAATAAAGCATCAAAAAATGCTTGTTTGCTGTGCTGAGACAAATTCCCAGCTCAGAAAGGCTTGGAGAAGGAGACTGTCAGCTTCAACCTCTTAAACTGTCTTCTTAAAGCAACAAAACCAGAAAACAAGGTTGGCCCTAGGTCTGCAAGGAGCAGATCTGATAGCCCTGCACACGCAAAGCACTCTGCAGGGGCTACTCCTCTCATCAAGAATTCAACAGAGCTTCACATAAAACAAAGCCTCCATGACAACACAAGCCATTCCCTGCTTTGTGCTTTTGGGACAGTGACCCAGAAGGCTGTTCCATCTGCTACGCCTAGTCCTGGGTCTCCCCATTGCCTGACCCCACAGCTGCCTTGCTGCAGAAAGACCTGCCTGGGTCTCCCAGGGCTCCGTCAGCATCAGCAGGCAGACACCACACACCAAGGGCCAAAATCTTCCATTTGGCATCTTCTCCTTTCCACCACACCAAGTTAGACACCTCATTGACACAGTGGAGCTCTGACCTCCACACCCGAACTCTTCCCTGAACCCTGGGAGATGCCTTCAGCCCTCATGTGTAGGCACACACCACCAAGATGAGCACACTCTTGCTCAGGCCAGGCCCTGCACGGGTCAGATCACAGGGACCTCAACCTCTGCCTCTCAACACAAACCCACTTTTGGGTCACCAAGCAGTTCATCTGCAACCAAAATGGCATCACGTGTGCTCATTGCAAGTGCACACCTTGTGCCAAAAAACGGAAGAGTAACAGCACAGAAGTCTAATTTAGGCCAGTGAGGCAGCTCAGGAGGTCTGCCTCAGTGTTGCAGCCTGGCTGATTATTGACCGTCACTGTTACATCCGCACAGAAACAGGTTCAAGAGTCCATGGCAGAGCAGCCATTCCCTACACGCTGCCAGGAGGGGAAAGAATCAACATCAGGATTTTTAAATGTAGTTTTTGAAGTCTGTTTAAAACTTGCACATGATTAAGGCTGCTGGAATAATTATCCAAGTAGTGCATAAAGCAAATCGTTTGGTTTTTTTTTTAAAAAAAAGGCAAAGCCAACTTATTCAGCACTTTTTCTCCTGTCACGTTGC
Source organism: Megaceryle maxima (assembly GCA_024605025.1). NCBI lineage: Eukaryota > Metazoa > Chordata > Aves > Coraciiformes > Cerylidae > Megaceryle > Megaceryle maxima. The sequence goes on along the minus strand of JANHGN010026627.1, from coordinate 4,037 downwards.
ACTGCACTTAAAGGAAAGCTGATAAAAGACCCACTTTAAGCCCAGCAAGCAGACAATAAAAAAAAAATTTGAAATCACTCAGTATTTACAGAATACACATGCAAACCCAATTTTGGCCAAACATCCCCATCTCCAGACTATACATCAATACAGAATTACAGAATTACCTCCAGGCTGAACACGCTTTAACACCCCTGTGGTGCACCCGCCGCTACAGCTGAGAGTGCAAGAGGATCCTCTGGATTTTTACAGCTTGCCATCGGACTGTGTACGGCGGGAGCCCTGACGCCTGCCATGGGGCGTGGCAGGGCTGTGGGCACCTCGTAAGCCTCGCAGAGTCACACAAAATGTAAACACCGCATGGGTTGCTACAGCAAACAGGATCCCTGATGCCCCCAGCTCTTCCTGAGGCTTAGGGGAGGTTGTAGTTACGGCAGCAGCAGGAGGATCAGTCACCTGCTGCCTGGGCCATGCTTGTGCTCACACCCAAATCCCACCCAAGTAGCAAGATACAGAAAGCAACAAAGTAACTGCATGAAAAGAAGTTATTTCAAGGGGATGCCAGTGAAAAAAACAAAGTCTAAATGCTCATGGGGTATTTAACCCCAGGAGAAACATACAGAGAAGCACCTACAGATCCAGCTTTAATCTCAAAGGCGGGAGGGTAGAGCACTCTGGAAGCACCCAGTGGCTCCCAGTTACCAGTATCAGGGCAGGATCGCATGTTGGTGCAGAAGCAGCAGCAGCCGACCTTCCCAAGGCCTCACCTTCTCCTCTGTTGGAGCTCAGGGCTGCGTGCAGGAGCGATGCCACCAAGCAGCAGAGGGGCAGAAGCCAGCACCCAGCCATTTCTTGTGCTGAGAAGCACCAGGCGCCCGCTCTGGCAGGTGACGGACAGCAGAGCTCGCAACCGGCTGCCTGGTGCTTTTTTTCCTCTCGGGTGGTTTTTATGAGCTGCTCCACCTGAGTCACTCCCAACAGGAAGAGCGCCTGTGCTGTGGGCTGACTCACCCCAAGGAAGGAGAGGCCAGCCCAGGGAGCACAGGCAGGCGCCCGTACACGCCATCGATGGGGTGCAGCACCCCAGGGACCTCCTGTCTGCACCCTCCCAGGGGTGCTAGCTCATGGGGAAAAATAAAATGTAGCTGCAGCCCCTGAAGGCAGCCCCCAGCCTGGCCAGCTTGCCCAGCTCCATTGCACATGCTGTGGCTGCCTCTGTGGGGAGGGCACTGGTGCTGGCTGGGGAGAGATGGGCTGCCCAGGCACGCAGGAGCTCAATGAAACACGATGAGCTCACGGGAAGACTGGGGAGGGTGGATGGGGATGTGCCTGCTCACAAACCAGGTCCAGACAACTCACCCACAAACGAAGGGATCAAAACCAGCCAAAAGAGGTAACTAGTGGGACTCATCGCCCAGTGCTGCTGGGGGTGCAAAAGGCCCCCGAGGATAGCTTGGACATGTGCTCGGAAAGCAGACCTACTGGGATTTAACAGACAAGCACCAGGTTTAGGAAATCCCCAGACCTAGAAATAGGGTGGAGACCGGGAATCATAAAATCATAAAGGTCTTTTCCAGCCAAAACAACTCTAAGATCTTGAAGTCTAGCTTTTGACACAGCACTACCAGGTCACCATTAAACCGTGTCCCTCAGCACCACATCTCCACAGCTTTGAAACCCCTCCAGGGATGGGGACTCCACCACTGCCCTGGGCAGACTGTGACAGGTCTTCGCAACTATTTCAGGGAATAAATTTTTCCTCATGTCCAACTGAAACCACCCCTGGGACAACTCAAGGCCATTTCCTCTTGTCCTATTGCTTGTTCCTTGGAAGAAGAGACTGACCCCCCCTGGCTCCAACCTCCTTTTAGGGAGTTGTTGAGATCAAGAAGGTCTCCCCTGAGCCTCCTTTTCTCCAGGCTGAACAACCCCAGGTCGCTCAGCTGACTTGTCAGTCCCTCACAAGACTTGTGCTCTAGACCCTTCCCCAGCTTTGTTGCCCGTCTCCGGACATGCTCCAGCCCCTCAATGTCCTCCTTGTAGTGAGGAACACAACACTGAACCCAGTATTCAAGGTGTGGCCTCAGTAGTACCAAGTCCAAGGGGATGATCCATGCCCCAGTCCTGCTAGCCACAGTAGTGCCAATCCAAGCCAGGATTCTGGTGGCCTTCTTGGCCACCTGGGCACGTACTAGCTTATCTTCAGCTAGCCACATTCAAGTGGTCCATGAGTGCCTTTAGCTGGAATGAAGGCATCTAACAAATTCGACTGCAGCCTAACACACAAGTTGACTTTCAGAGGTCACCTTTTCTGCATTAAGGAATGGAACTCAACCCAATGGTGCTGATACACTGCTTGTTTCATTTCAGCACTAACAAACCCAGCATGACTAACATTTATGTCCTCTTTTGAGCCTCTTATTGTGCCCAACAGCCTCCAGACACTTGTGCACCTGGAGCTGACTCAGAGGGCTTTCCTCCACAGCTCCTGATGATCTCATGGGTGCAACCAGCCCCAGTTCACCACATCTTTGCACCTCCCTTTGGCAAGCTGACCTGCCTCCTGTCAACTTTCTCTTATCAGCAGGCTGTTTACTTTTAAATTCACAGACTGGATCTTAATAGCGTCCTCAACAAGGAACACAGCTTCACAAAGGTGCTGGTGGTATGTTGAGTTTTGACACCCAAAGTTGTCTTACGTAAATTTTTTTTTTTTTTTTTTAATTTAAGAAGCAAGATAAACTGCTTAGGGTGTTCCTACCAATTTGGCAGCTCTTAAAGTCTTCTTATTCCTCTGCCAAAACACACTTTGTTCCTTCTGCTCTGAAGTACATCACTTGCCCCAAACACCTCTGTCGTGTGCTTCCTATCCACTGCCACCCTTCTGCTTGGGAAACTCGTTTCCTCCAGCACCACTGTAAATATGGTAGTTCCCTCAGACCTTGCCCAGTCCGTGTCCTTGGCTGGATTCTCTCTTGGAAGACCAGCTCTCACTATGAGGAAACTTTTTTCCTTGTCTGCCTCCTCCATGTTATCCCTTCTGTCTCACCATTATCACCCCACCTCTTCCTTCTCTTCTGCAACCACAGCCCTGACACAGCTCTCTCCAGTCATTTCTGCATATTTACTTAGCTTACTCTTACCTTGTCATCCATCACCATCCCTCAGGATCACCTCTGAAAACCACATGAATGAGTATGTGCCATGAGACTACCAAAAATACATTTTCTGAGGCCATGATTTTTTAAACACCCCAGATCTGGAACAAACAGATGCCCATCACCCTTCACTGAACAAATGTTGTCCATCACTACAGCAGCAGCATTTAGAAAACATCTCATATAAGCACAGTCAACAGAAACATTATCTGTTAGAGTGAGCAGATGTGGAAGTGATGGGAGGGCTGAAGAACAGCAGCACTCATCAGATGCTACAAGGAAACAGCATTTCTTGACTGGACAACCTGCATCTTTAAAGCTGCAAGATAAAGAGTCCTTCTGAAGATATCCTATGCTCGCTCTTCATAATGGAGCTAAAAAAGCTGCTACTGCAGGGACACCACCACAGCAGCTGGCAAGTTTCTTAGTCCTTGAGCACATGGCCATGGCAGAATTAACCATTCCAGAGATAGTCTAAATCCACATAATAATGTGGGTTTTGCTGATGGTTGCTAGCAGCAAGTGATGGATGTGTGGAATCCCCAAAGAAATAGTTTTATTGATGTAACCAAGGGAGAAACCCCATTTTGGTGGCTCATGACAGGTAAACAACACCGGGCTGTTGTACATGTCCTTTTAGCCCAGCTCACCCACAAACCTCCCTCCGCAAGGGGCCCTCTGAGCTGCAGTGTCCTCCTGCAACTCTGGTCCTGGGCTGCTTCTCCTTTGGGAGATGTTGAGGAGTGGTTTTATCTCGAGCTATTTTCTGTTTGCTTGCCCACTGTCCTCGCCACCAAGTACAACCACACCCCCCCCCCCCCCCCCCCCCCCCCCCCCCCCCCCCGCCACCCCCCCTCACCCTCCCCCCCCCCCCCGCCC
>JANHGN010026626.1:17443-41260 GCA_024605025.1 Megaceryle maxima | reverse complement strand
TATACACTCATATATATGTATTTTTTTTTAATATATACCCATGTTATGAAATCTAGGATAGAAAAAAAAAAGTGAAAGATTTTGAGAAGTAATTTTTAAGTCTTTCCCGACTAAAGAAATTGGGATGTGATCTTTTTTGGACAGAAGGTGACGCTGTTTCTCTAGGAAAAAGTATTGGAAAAGATCGAAGAGGAGTACTTTGGAAGTCTTGTAGAAAGTACTTGCTTTAAAAAGAAATATATATCTATTTATGCTCTTTGACTTTGTGATAAAAAGATTTCATTGACACTTCAGAAGACTGAGACCTCTCTTATCAGAACTCAAATGTACTTTATTAAATGTTCCAGCATATCATGGGCCAGCACACTAAAAATAGGAGATTTTAATTTATTTTTTTAAATATTCATGCATATATTTAATCTGTCTTCTTGTGTTGGTAAAATGTTTTGAAATGCTTTCAGATTTGTTGGTGGGAAAGTAGTGTGGTTTCTGTGCAAGTCCCCACAAAAGATAAATATGCCTATTTGTTCTGAAAGATTTTGTTGTGCAAGCCAAGTAGATTTCCAGTATTACTTCAGTACCTTACAAATGACTAATTTCAGTCACTTTTTTACTACCTCTGTGTTTTGACTCAAATTGTAATATACAGGCAAATTTCTGAACTTTGGCCCAACTTCATTATCCCTTTGTAGGCTTAGCAAACTGGTGAGATTCTTCTCCTTTTTACTAAGAAATCTTTTGTTTCTTGAAAGATTGCCTAAAATTCAATTCCAGGCTTAGATATCTCTAGGATGTGGCATGTCACCTTCAGGTAGTCACCTGTGTTATCCCTGTGTCTCACCTTGCAGGCCAATTAATCCTGATGGGGGTGAGAACTTGCCTCATCCTCAACTTGGGTAGGTGGGGAAAGGTGTCGCCTACTGCCGTTGGTTGTGGTCCCTGAGATGCCACACATTTCTGACAGGGTATCAAGAACCACCCTTGGTTATTTTTGAAGTATGAGAGACTGTGGGACTCTAGGGTAGGTTAGACAGTGGGTACAGGATGTTTTTCTTCCACAGAGGCATTATGTTGGGTTTGCACTGTTCAGAACATTCAGAAATCACCTGGAAAAAAGATCAGGCAGACAAAGTTTACAGCTAGAGTGAAAGTAGTCAGGGTAGAAATATTTTGCAATACTTCCCAGCTGTCACTGGGCTACTAGATACATTGAAGTGGCAGATGAAATTGAATGTTAAGGTATGACTAGATGCTTAACCCATTTTTACATTATTCCCAAGTTCTGTGCTGATGACTACTGAAAGAGACAAGGCATAGATATAACTGAATTCTAGGTATGTGAAGTCTGACTGAGCCCATGTCCTTATGGCTGCAGGATCAGGAGGACAGACTCAGACTGCAGGACAATCAAGCCAGGTGTGCTTAAGGATAACAGGATTTTGTGAACATGGGCAGTTGCAGTGCCTGTGAACTCCCAGATATTCCTTGTGGAGTTTCAGGTGCTGTGAAGGCTCCAAACTCCCCATGAACCTAATGGCCATAATGGTTCTAGGAATATACCTTAGTTCCCACATACAACTGCAATACAGAAGAAATAAACTTCCCAGGCATGCTGAGACATATGAAACTCAATGTTAGGTAGACATGGTAGCATTTCAACTGCACAGGGAAAGATTCTGTTTTGTGTTTGCAGAAAATGGATTGTCCCTCAGATGTTTTCCTTGCCTAAGCCTCTACACCAGGGTTCTGGAGATTGTTGCTGCACAGGTTCTGCTTCTTCTGTCTTACATTCCTTGCACTGTGTCCTGCCTGAGTTGCATTGTGAGTCATGTAGATAATGAACTCACTTTGGGTAAACATAGCTGTCAGGCCATAGGCTTATAAAAGGTGAGTACTGCTGATTTCTGATCTTTGACTGGGGTTTAGAGACCCTTTTGTTACAGCAGTGACAAATGCTACCTTTCAACCCTGTTTATTCTAGAGAACCTGCTAACTTTTCTCTGAAAACTGCTGCCTTAACTAACCTTGTTCATTTTCTCAGGGGATATGCAGGTGCTAGACAGAATACTTGCTTACCATGATCTGCCAAATTTAATTTGATTGCTACATGGTTTATTTTGTAAAGAATCACAACTGGAAACATGATGTTGTACTTCCTTCCTTGGACCAGGGAAATAGAGAAGAGGAATGGTGACTCCCTGTTGTTTAGTAAACACTATTCACCCTGAAATTTGTCCCATACTCTTTGTCTAGAAGAAAAGAACTAAAGATGGGAAGCATTTTCTCAGTTTTATAGTGATGTTTATTTGCTCTCTAAAATATGTTTTGTCTTTGAAAAAATGGAGGTCTGAATAAGTCTTTCATCTCTGGTTGAATAATCAATATTGGCAGCTTACTGCTTGCTTAACAGAAGTTTGGTTAATTTTCTGTGCAACTTTCTATGACAGATAGGAAAAGAACACTAGATAGTACTTGCCCATGGCCCCATTCTCCGGCTGTTGTACGCAGTGCAATGTACTTATAAAAAAGGGAGCAATTTAAAATATAACTCATACCTGCTTTGAAACTTTGGCTGAAGATCCAGTCAGGAATTAAAAATAAAGTTTTAATCAAGTACAGTGAAGTGTATAGTTCATTAGGTACTTTTACTGCTACTAGTAGTACTAATTGTGTGAGGCCAGTTTTTGTACTGACAAGTTAGTATTTCAACTCTTTGCTATGTAACATCTTGTGCTTTGTACATGACTGTTTGCAAAGCCAGATAGACAGATCAGTACTCGAGATCTCTTTCTTTTTAATGGTTGAAGTTTTAATTTAAAATCATATTAGTGTTTCATTACTTGACTGAATACAGCATGCCCTTTTCTGTCCTATAAATTAATACTTTCTCCTGCGTGTGAGATAGTTATGCTACAAACAGAGAAGTCTTAAGTTAAAAAAAACCCAAAACACGAAAGCTAAACAAAATCAGGACATCTATTGAATATTTTCTTATGCTTAAAATGACTACTGTAATGAGTACTTTCAGTGACTAAACACAATACTGTATTATCACATAATATCACTGAGTGCAATGAGAACAACCATGGGAACCTTCATACAAAGCCCCAGTGAAACATCCATTTCTAGGCATGGAGTAAGGCACGGATGAAATTGTTGTACAGTTTGAATATAAAATGCATGTGAACAAATTCTGGTTTAATAATTTTTAATTGGAAGATAGATTATGGGTAATTAATCTGCCTTGCTAATAATACTAACAACTTGTCCTCTTTAGTAAATGGTTCTGCTAGCCTTTGATGCCTTGGTATATCCCATAACTGAGCTGAGATCTGATTTGGTATTGTATTAGCAGTGCATTTTGTACCTGGCCCATAGTTTTCATTGCGTGCAGTGCCATAACTAAAACAATATGACTTGTTACGTGAAACTCTGCATCAATTCATGCCATCTCAGTGAAGCCAATTAACATAGTAGGGTTTGTAGTAGGGTGGTACAGAATCTGGTCTCTGGTGATTTATATTTATTAAAAACCAGCAGTGAGCTAGAAGACTATCACATGTTTTCTGGGCTTGCTAAACACTCAGAAATGGTTGGATTTTTTTCAGAATACTCAGGTTTTGGGAGAACTTTAATCAACCTGTCATTGATTAGCACCTGGTAGGGGCAAAGAGCTGCAGAAACTGTACAGTCCTGGAGCATATGATAACACATTATTCCCAGTCTGGGACCATTAGTTTCACAGTTTTCTCAGATAAATATAAACATAGAAACATGTAATAAGTGTTACTCGAAGCAGAGCATGCATCAGCTGGGATTTCACTGTCTGTGGGTTTTTAAATTCAGTGGTGTCCCCAAGAGTTAATCAATATTGATGGCAATTATTCTTAGTCCTCACACCAAATGAAATGCACACTTACATTTTTCCTGGTTTGATTTATCATTTTGCTAAGATGTAAGATAGAAATATGAAAATAATAAAAAGATCGTGTTGGAACTGCAGCAGGCTGACAGAGTAGTTAGATTTATTTTGTATCGGGTGTTGTTCAGTAACAGTCTCTGTTGCCTTGGTCCTTTGGGAGAAGGATGATGTGTAGCAGCTCTCCTCAGTGCAAAAGAATGAAAAACCCCAACAATCTCGATTTGAGGGACAAGTGAAGACTGTGTTTCAGAGGGTTTTATTTCTGTTTTCCCTTTTGTAAACTTCAGATTCTGGAAAGCTGTTGACTTAGATACCTGGTAAGTTTTTCTCAGTATTTGACAGACACTGTATCTAACATGAAACACATGCAAACCACAGCATAGTTGCTAAATAGAGGAGATGAAACTTAGGTGTTACTGTTTCCCTGCAAGCATTAATGTACATCCTTGGTCTTATTTGCAGAAATTATGTCAGTGAAATAAATGAGGTTATTAAATCTTTACATGAGTGTGTGTGAGTAAAGCACCTTAAAATGGTAGAGAAAGAATGTAAAATCTTCCATTGACCAGCAGTGGAATTTTCAGCCTACAGAAGCAGTCAGGATCTGGACATTTTGTTTGCAAATGACTGGCCTATGTGTTAGTCTGCTGTTCTCCTTGGGTTTTGGCTACTCCTTGTAAGTTTTGAATCAGGTAAGATTTTTTGCCTTACAGGAGTGTAAATGGGAAAAGAGCAAGTGAATCATGTTAGAAATTACCCAGCTAGGGAAGGACTGCAGGCCTCATGTGCAAAATGTGCTGTGAGAAGCAGACTTCGCCAATGTAGGCAGAGATTTCTCTTTCTGTGGGTATCTTGTTCTTGAGAGTGTTAACTCCTGTGGTCTCAAACATTGAGCCTCACTGTTTCAATGTCTGCCCTCCCTTGATGCTTTCCTTCTTGTAAGTAATCACTTAATGGCATGTCAGAGCCTAAGAAAATAATTGTTAATATTATAATGACATAATTTGCAGCTCAGCTGGCAGTAACCAACTGCAGACTAAGTTTCTACATGGGATGATAATTTTTATCTTGCCAGGAAGATGCATTTCTATTAGGTCTATAATGGGAAGACCAGAAAAGAATGGGACTTAAAATAGGAGATTGGGTGTGGAAGTGTGGAGGGAGAATGGAAGGAGTGACCCTGGAGAGTCTCAGGGAAGAAAGGAGCATAGTTAATGTGACAAGCCAGGGGTTTCTTCCTTTTGCAAATCCAGTGCAGCCTCAGTTTACTGAACACCAGTGAATGTAAACCCCTGAGCAGTTGAATTTAAATTATGTACTGGGATGTGTCTGAATGTTTTGACACTTGGAAAACTGCAGGATTTCTTCAATGGCAGGGCTGAAGAGGAGATCTGGAGAGGGAAGATTTCCCCTCCAGCCCTGACTTCTCTGGAGACTTTTGCAGGAGGGCAGTGGGTGTGATTTTTCTTTTTTTTTTTTTTTTTTCTGCAACTCATTAATCCTTTATTTCATAAAAGTTTGAGGTCTTTGCCAACACTTTTAAGACCTGTAGCCTCCCATGCTTGTGGAGAGTCATGAAACTACCATCTTAGCAAGACTTAATGTGTTTTCCTTCCTCTCATCTGTTTGGGGGTTTTTTTTGTTTGTTTGTTTCATTTGATTGGTTTTGTTGTTGTTAGTTGTTATTTTGTTTGTTTGTTTTTAGTATTTGTTTGGTTTGGTTTTTTGCTAGTGTGAGCACTTCCTTGAGTATGGTAGGTAGCATTTTGCTCCAGCAAGAATAGAGACCTGTCTCACCACTGGGCACTCAGTGCCTGCAATAATATGGAGAGTTATCTGGGAATTATTATTTTGTTTTTTCTTTTTGTTTCTTTTTTTTTTTTTTTTTTTTTTAAATTACAGGACTTCTTTACAGCCATTGTGTGAAAAATGCCATTTTTCAGAATGATTAACATTCTTTATTTTGGGGAAATAATGGGTAGTTTTTCCAGAAGATGGCAATTTGAAACACTTATTGTAAAAATCCATTCATTTAATTTTATAAGTTGGAACACATTATGATAAAGGGATTGGGTTTGTAATGGGGATGTGTTGTTAATTATCTTTAGACCTCTGCTTTTGATTAGTGCTGCTAATTAGTTTCTGTCGTTGACTTTTTCCAATTAAGGAGTAGATGCCTTGGTGCTAAACACCTGGGCATATTATCTAATTAGGTGAAAGAAACATGTACTCTCTTTGTAAGTAATTATTTTAACTTTTGGTAGTTTCTTTGTACTAAGCAGAGGTAGACCTGTCTTCTTTGGATGATGGCACAGGAAACACCAAAATACCAGTGAGCAGTGTGCTGGGTGTGAGCCATATCCTGCTGGTAATTTTCTTGATTTACACAGGTGAAAAATATTCCTCCTCCACTTTTGGCAGACACAGGGCTCAGGAAGGCAGGAAAAAAACAAAATAAAATGCAAGAGAAGGAAATGTAAGACTATGCAGCCCAGCTCCTTATGTCAGTTTAGGGACAAAAAAACTTGCTTTCAGAACAAGTAGCTGCCTGAATACAGTTAAGGGCCTAATAGAATTTGCTGATGTATGTATTTGAAAAATCTCCTATCTGCTTCTCATTGAGGCTTGTAAGAAGCAGCTCCTTGTACAATAAGCTGCCAGGACACCTCAGGGGGAGGAAAAGGATCAGCTCCAGGAAACAGCCTGCTGTCCCTCAGCTACACATCTTCCTGGCCTCCTTCCTGAAGGAGCTGCCCAGATCCACCTGAACATGACAGCGACATCTGCCTAGGAGACCTGACAAAAGTGGATGCTGTATTGCATGGATGTGGCTGTCACAACTCCCTGGGTGGGTCTGTGCTCCCTCACTGTCCTGTGGGATGGGTTATGTGCAGTTCCTGTCACTCTTGTACTGTCTGCCAGGATTTGAGGTGCTGTTGTTAATCTTCAACTTCTCCCTAGGGATGGTTATAGTTCTGTCTGTCTGGGGGACAAGGCAACCTCTTCACCGGTGGGATTTACTGAGAACAGAAACCAGCTAGCAAAATTCATTTACTGATCCCTAGTTTTGAATCCTGAAAGTATTTCAGAACAGAAGACTTTTGAACCAGAGGCTTGTCTCTCTTGTTAGATTTGTAAGATGCATTTTGAAGATCCTAGCTAAGATGTAACGTGCAATGCAGCAGTGCATAAAACAGCTGCATCCCACAGACTTCATCTCCAAGTAAGCATCCCACCCCACTTTGTAAAAATAAATAAGGCAAAGTTTCAGATTCAAAGAGCTTACTATCTAAATTGAAAAAGTAGGGACCACTGTATCTGGAGTATGAGTTATCCATATTCTACTCTTTAAACAAAACAAAAACAAACAAACAAACAAACAAACAAAAAACCAACAAAACCAAAACAAAACCACAAAACAACAACAACAACAAAGATTAAAAATTGTAACTGAGTTTTTTGTGTGTTGGTGAGGACAGGGAGGGGACTCACAGATGTCAGTAAGGGACAGATGATGGTATGGAGAGGACTGTAGCATAAGGAGACAGAAAGCGACTGAGAAGACTGAAGAGTATTAATGCTGACATGACATTTCAGTGACTGAAGGGCTGACTGGTGTATAGGAGGGAAGGCAGAGGATTCTAGTGTTACTGTGGTGAGACTTTTACTGTGTGATTTCTAAAGCAACAGAAACAGGAATGGCAAGGATGTTAAGCACACAATGCAGCATCTTGCCACTCAGAGCTGTGACATCCTTCACATTTTTGACTCAGCAGTAAGCTGCTTCTTAAACTGTGTCAGGTTTGCAAAGCTGAGGAATTAAATTACTTTTTTTTTTTTATTTATCCTTGATTAAAAACAAATAAAATGATGTGTGTTTGTATGTACACCTAATCTCTTGTCCCCATAGAGGCAGGAACTGAAGGAATGCAGAGGAAACTTTAAGTACTCTTAGAAATGTTCTCCTTTGGCAGCACATTACCTACAAGGCCTATGTCACAGGGATGATAGTTGGTCACTCTTTGTATGAGCATTATTTTCTGTGGTAGTGAGTTGTGGTCATCATTATTTATTCTGGTTTATGCAGTATTGAAATGATAGCCTGGTGGGGTCAACATTACAATCCTTTCTGAACTAGCTTTCATACATATTTTGTATGAGGGAGATGTCAGAGGGCACTCAGGTCCCAGTGGAAGTCAGTGAGGGTCAGATATGAGTCAGGTACCCTTAATCTCAGCCATAGTTGAAAATCTTCCCTTGTTTTCTTCCCTTCTCTTCTGAAACATAGGATGGGGGCTACATAAGCATCACTGATGATGCTTTGTTGTTTCTTTATGAAGCAAATGGTACCTACTGCTTCACAAAGGCAATAATGGTAACTCTATGGCCAGCAAATTGCCAAGAAAGTATCATCCAACCACTGTGCACAGACAAATGATAGTTAGCTGAAGAGTAACAGAAGTGCTCCTGTGCAGCTTGTTGCAGACACCTACTCAGATGATGTATCTGCTTGTGCAGACAGGCTGTAGTTAACTGACAGTTCCCAAGCTATAGGACAGTTGGTTAGAGAACAAAAATACCATAGTATTTCTTAATTCTAAAAAAAAGGAAAACAGGCAAGTATCCCGTTGGGTTTTTTTGGATTGACGTCTCTGGACTAGCAGATGTATATGAAATCTCTGCTTGACTGAAGGTACATAGTAAGGTAGCAGGACCTGCTGGTGCACTTAGACCTTTAGCAAGACAATCCTTAATTGTGATCTTTCTTTATACAGTCCATTGATCTGTGGGGAAAATCTGTAAAGTTGAAACATGTAGGGTGCTGCAGAGGGCTACTGTGCAATTAAATTTTATTTTGCATATAGTATTTATCCAAAAGCAACAGTTTTTGAACCAGTTGGAATTATAAAGCATTCACATTATGTTAAATACAGTTTATTTTATTGAGAGTAGTCAAATATTGCAGAAACATATTTTCCTAGCTCATTTGGCAATATAAATTTGAATGGCCAAAGTGACAATTTCTTCAGTGCACTTTGAATTCCTTATATGGAAGACATTCTAAAAGTGCAAAATATTATCATGCTAATAATGCATTCTAGTGGAATGTCATGATTCTGCATATAAAATCAGAAAGCTATCACATTCCTTGTTTGCATAAACAACTCACTTTACACTTCTAAATAATGGATAGAAATCCTGAAAGGATTAAAATAAATGAAGGAATGGTTCATTTTCAAAAGCTTTACAGCTCCTGCGGTTACAAAAGAATGAACTAACCACATTTCTTAAACTTCATTTGAGAGAAACCTTAGCATCTATTTGCTTTGAAAATAAATTTTACCCTAATCTATATTTATATTTGTGAATGTGGTGCCAAATACCACAAAGCAGTCAGTTCTGATAATCTCTTTGTAAAGTTGTCCAAATTTCCCTTTTGTTACAGCTGATGAAACCCCAAAGTTGTAAAAGGGTTCCCAGAAGTTTCAGAGACAGCTAAGGTTGTTATTTGGTATTTGTTGAGTTTTGTGTAGTAATGACAAGCCCATTTGTTCTGTCCTTGGACTTGGGAGACCCTTTCTCTTACCTTGATTGCTGATCTGTACTTACATGTGCTTCAATTTCTTCTCTGTGACATGAAAATAATGATACTGACTTTCAAAAAGAAGTTTTCTATCTTTAACTCTCTTTGATCCCAGTTATCATTCGTAAATAGTTTTTACAGCTATTCTAGCAGGTGAGGGCTGCCATAAAATGTGAAATTTAGTAGAAATAAATAAACACTACTAGAACCTCTTTGGGATAAAAGTATTTCTCAGTGTCTATGTGGTAGTTACTGTCTTATTAATATGTATTTGTAATTGAGGCATCCTTTTTATCATCTATTTATTTTTAATCCTCTCCACACCCATAACATAAGTGGTTCACTTAAGTGTGGCCTCTTGCATTGCTCAAAACAAAGAAACTTTATCTCATATTATTTATTAGTTTTTGATCATTGAAAGTGTTAGTACATATTAGGAAAGAGTAGTTTCAAAACAATGCACTTTTTTTTTTTTTTGAGAAAAAAAGATATAGTGTTTTTACTTGCAATACTTCATAGGATTCAAGAGAAAAACTATGTTTTGGGGAGAAAATATTAGATTCACTAGTTGCATTTTGTTTTCATGGCTTTTTATGTTTTTATTTCTTTCTTGGAGGAAAATATACTTTAACTCAGAAGCTAAGGGAAAAAATAATTTTTATCATATTATTTCTTGTTGTGCTGTAACTACCTGAACAAATCATGCCCAGAGTCTGTGTTTTCTTCAAAAAAGATTACTTGCTTTAACTTGAAGGTATGTTAAAATATGGTGACTCTTTAGAAATAACCCCTATCAGTTCCTCTATTGTGTTTTCTATTGATAAATATGATAGTTCTGTGTTAAATTTAATCCACTGAATTTATCAGAGGGATTTGATGCAAATGCTTAATGATAAATCCCCTATATTGGGGATTTATCAGTGAGTCTTCCAGTATTTCTTCTTTCCTGAAGCATTAATTTCAAGCTTTTGGCTTGATGAGTTTAGTTTAACAGTGGCATGTAATAGGGACAGCGTTCAGGACAATCCATATGTATGATGCTTTAAATCAAATAAGTTTGATATAGTTTAGTTATTTAATATTCAGATTTATCTTTTCTGAGGGTGTGTTTCTTCTTCGTTTTCCTTTTCAGCTAACCTTTTCACTGGGATATACCAAAATTGCTGGTGTAAAGCATGGCTAAAAGCCTTAAGTCCACTTACAGTAATCCCTACATAGTCTTTGCTAAATTCTGCTTCCAGTTTGCCTGTGTTGAAGTGCAAATTTCTAATGTTAGTTTTCCTTTGATCAAGGTAGAAAATGGGACACAGACATACTCGTGCAATTTTTTTCAAGTTAAATGACAGCTAATTAAGACACTTATTAGACATTAAGAATTATGTTGTCATGTGGAAATGAAATACTGTTTTCCTTCTCTGTGCTACAAATAATCTGTTTGAAACAATATTTATTTTTTTTTCCTCAGAGATCACATTTTGCCTTTCAGGTTATTCGTTCACTAAATACATTTCTCTGTGGCACTGAAAATAAACAGGTGTTGTTGGATTTTGTACCTAGACAGCTCTGAGGTGGAATGTAAGTCTTTCATGTATGAATGCAATATAGGTCACTCATGAAAAAAATTCCAGTATCTTTAATCCAAAACAGATTTTCAGTGAGTCATCTCTAGGAGCATGGAAGAATTTGGCAATCATTAAGGGAAGCGGCAGCTTCTTTCTCAAACAGGCAGGAACACAAAGGAACGAACACTCAGGAAATGAGGCACCAAGAACAGCTTCCAAAGAGGAGTAACCTGAGTGTGCAAAGAGTACCTGTCCTGACTGCTCCTGGAGGGAAAGGAACCTGTAGACTCATGAAAAGAAGGGGAGCAATTGTGTGACAGCAATATGTTGTCTGACAAAAGAGAGAGCTGAATGAAGGTGTTCTGATAAACTGTGACTGAGCTTTATCTGCCCTGTGAAACCTTTTGTTAGTTTGGAGGTTTATATATGGTGTAACAATGCTGAAGGGAGAAGGTAACCTCAGTTAGCCCATTTTTTTCTGAAGCGAGTAGATGAAATGCTGCTGCTTCATTACTGAGTAGGGGAAGTAATGAAGTTCTGGACTTGCAGTGGATGTAAAATTTGTATAGTGAAGATGACTTCTATATATGATATACAGGTTTCTAATGTGCTGTTCCTGTGGTTCGGAAAACTCCTTCCAAACTTTGCAGGTTTGCTGTTGTGCAAGGTCTTGTTTTGATGGAGATTCACAGTGATTAGATTGCGTGTCTTGAATCCACTGCACAACCAGTATACTCAGTCTCTTTACTGTTGGGCATGGGACTGTTGCTTTTGCTGCACATGTTATTTGGTCATTTGCAGGGCACTGTTCCAGTTGGATTATATCTGCTCCAATACTTCTCCTGATCAGGAATTCTTCAACTGCAGATAGACTTTTACCTTTGTCCCATCAACTAAAGCAAACCCACTACCTGATCAATGACTGACAATGACATAAAAAGTATATTCTGTTAAGTTGTTTGGGTTACCAGCCATGGAACTGTTAGCACACTGCACTCTCATGACCGTACACAACAGAATTAAATGTAGATTTCCAAGGAAGGGTAAGCAGAAGTTTGTGCACAAATCCCCATGAACAATGCTGTGGGATTTGTGCAGCCGTCTGAAACTGTCCTCCTTAGTGTATGTAAGAGCATTAACTCCTCATGGATGAATGTGTTATTGACTCTGAGTAAACAGCTCTTTTTAAAGACTCTACAAATTGTTATTGGCCAGAAATACACAGTAAATAGACAAAGAATTACACTGTGACAGTTAGAACAAAGGAGAGAAAGAGAGGGGTACAGATAATGAATCATTAATGATTGGGAGTTGTGTGTTGCTTTTTAAGAGTTGCCTGAGGGAGGTAAGTGGGAGGGCTAAAACTCCTCCATGTGGTATGGACATCAGGCTGGCTGTGGGGAGCACTGAAAGACCATTTCCTTTAAATCTAAATGTGGCTCCCTCCTGATATTGCCAGACCCAGAGTGGTCTGTCCAAAGGCTCTAACCATAGTCCTACTCTATGAGCTTATTTGAATTGCAAGACCAATAATAGAGATCTGAAGAAAACAAAGGGTCTTTCCTTTCATGATGTTGTTTTCATATTTCTGGCTGACTGCAACCTACCAGAATGCATTTGAACTTCAAGTACTGGGATTTACTTGCTTAGATTAGGAGGAAAACTATCTCCGCATTGCCCTGCTGTCTGCTTATCATGTAAAAGAGACCTCAGCTCAGCTATATTTAACAGAGAAGAGGAAGGAGTATTCTTCATCTTTTAGATGATATAAAAAAAGATAGAAGCTAATTAACTTTTACTCAGTGTATTAGAAATTTCCTGATTTGCCTTAACAGAAAATCTCAGACATTCAAAGGCAGTTGACACTTTCTTAAATGCGAAGATTAGCTCAAACCCCAATAGTCTGATTTCTGTAGGAAAAAAAAAATGAATCAGCAAACTGGCTACCCATTTATGACTATGCAAGTGACTGTAAGTGAGCCATCCATAAGGAAGGCAGAGTTGAAAATTTCCATATTCATACATTGTGGTGATGAATCCAATAAATACAGAAACTAGTGTACCTACTTTTAGTTTTGCTTTGGCTGTGTGCATGCAAGCTTTTCATATTGCTAAGCAGAGTCTATAGGGAAAGATGTACTCTGACAATTACTGTGCTGGGAACAATGGTTTCCTGCTGCTTTTAAAGATTCTACGTCAAAGGGAATGTGACCCCTCAAACGTAACGAGATGTAGCCTAGAGAAATAGCCTCCACCGAGACAAACATACAGTACTGTCAGAACAGCAACACATGGTAGGGTAGAGAGGGAGAATTGTACTTGCTTTCTGGACTATCTACAAATTAAATTATGGATAGCCCTGTGCTACATGGTCAGTGAGTCACTGGCTGAATATACAGAATAATCCAAGTCTAATCTGAAGCAATTTTATTACAGTTTTTAAATACTTCTTAAAAATGGGGGAGGGAATAAAGGAAAAGTGGGATCCACAGTCCCCATGTGGGTTTGTGTATGCAGAGCTAGACAGATGTGTATATATATAAACATATATAAAAGATCAGATTGTTGTATTTGTGAACCAGTTCTGGTCTCTCGTATTTAACCTACAGTTGTTTTTAGGCTATAGTTCCCAATAGCAGATTCAACAAAACTCTGTGTAACTCCCAACAGATCTTACACTTAGATTTCATTATTTTCCATTTCACTCTGTGTGTAGCTTTAAAATTTTAAATCTAGCCAGTTTGGGTTGTGTGAAGAAAAGGAGTAATTTGTGTGAAGAAAAGGAGTAATATGTCATCATTGTAAAGACAAAAATACACTGGTTTAATTGTTTAGGAATTCAGATGCCTAAGGGATGTTTTTGAGATTCTCCTCAAAATGAATATATTTTAAGCTGAGAAAAAGTTTAAGGACACGAGTAAGAAAGTGAATGTGCGAGTGTGAAAGCCAGTAGATGTACAGTCTGAAATGTCTCAACCATTTCTGAAAAACAGCAAAATTTACTGGCACATGGGGACACACTAATAGGTCTCGAGCCTGGTGGGAAGAGCTGCTGAGAAAGAACTGTGTACACACTAGAAAATGAAGAGAAAATTGTTAATTGGTCAAGTGAGAAGGCTTCCTCCAGCATCGCAAATGCAATCCCTTTGTGCTCCTTCCCTTTACCCTTCCCCATCTGCCTCTGAGCACTTCCAAATTAACTTTGCAGCTCTTAACTTCTGATAAAGCTGAGGAACTAAACGGCACACAGCACCACAGGTGACCTCTTTTGAGCAGACAGGGAGGGGGCATTTTCCTGGCAGCCTTTCAGGTTCAGAGCCACAGCATGCCGCTTCCCCTCCCTGTCCTGAAAGGGAAACGTCCTTGGCCTTTTGGGTGGCTGCCTCTCCTCCTGAGTGCCGGCCCCAGGCTGCGGTGTCAGCAGCGTGATATGGAGGAGCAGCGGGGAGAGCAAAGAACAAGTGACATCTTTGACTTGCCGGCTGCCCCTGCGTTGCTGTGCTGAGTCCAGGGCTTTTCCTGGCTCGGCACTTCTTCACTGGCTGGGCTACTGCCCTGTGCTGCTCCAGCGAGGCCTCTGCAATGTGCCACGGCCGGAGGCTGTTAAGTTGTCTTGTTGGTTAATTAAGGCTGGCTGCCTAGGAAGGCCCATCTGTTCCCAGGTAAATTGTGCTGCTATTTTTTCCCTTTGGCAGGCATACAAAAAGCTCCCATCAGTTCTTCCAGAGGATGAACGGGTAGTCTTGTGTGCCAGAGTTTGCATTCCTCCTCTGCTTTCCTGGAGGCACAACAGCCAACATGGAGTCACACTGAGACTGCCATGTGTTGGTATGAAAGACAGGGTAACACCCTCCCCTATGGCTGCACGTGGAATGCTGGCAAAACATCCGTTCCTCTTGCTCTGCTTCTGGCAGCTCCAGTGTCCTTTGCTTTCTCTGATGTCTCCTCTGGCAGCAGCTACAGGGGCACCTTCTTATTATAACCCTGGTCTCAACTGCTACAGGTCTCGTCCCAGAAAAGGACATGGGAAGGGAAATGTTTACCTGGTGTGCAAGTGTGATCGTGAGCTCCACACCTCACACATTCACACATGGGTCACTGTTGACACAATAACTACAAGTTTATCTTTGCAGCTGAAAAAACCCCACTATTTCCTCCATTTCAGGTTCTGGGAACCGAAGTACTACAAGGGCAAATAAACAACTCACCCCAAATTTATATGGCCTGTGATTCCAGTCTTCCCAAAGACTAGAAAATACCTTGTTTCTCAGCTACCTTTGCTATTGCTCTGTTTACATGATGGGGACTTTGGAGGAGATCATAACTGTTGCAGGCAACTGAGCACCTGTCCTCTGCATTTTAAGAGAGCCTTGGCAAGGCCACAGCATGTCCATGTTTCCAGCCTAAGCCCCTTTCTCTCCCCCTGAGCTGTGACTGCTGTTAGCAGCACTTACCAGTAAAGAAGAGGGACTTTACTGGGTAGCAGCCTGGGGATTTGGTGATACTAAATAATGACTTCAATGCAATGAGTTCTTATTTAAAAACTGACTTTATGGGATGTACCCAGATATTTGGCTTTGTTCCAGCAGTAATTAAACCAAAATAATAAGCAGGAGCTAAGAAAAGCAATCTAAATCATACAGAAATTGGATAGGAATGTGGGGACTGACTGCTCTTCCCTCCTTCAGTGCAAGGTGGGAATGCTGAGACAGGGACGATTGCAGCATGGTTACCCTGTGCTAGGGGAATATGGCTGCCCCAGGAGATGGGGAGGTAAAATAAAAGACATTTTAATGCTTTGAAAGCAGTAAGCTTTATTTTATCCTGTTTGACAGTCTTGCCCTGGGATTTGTCAACCTGCCACTGGCAACACAGCTCCTGGCCAGAATGCTTAAGAATGTGCTGAAATGGGAAAGCTTTTAGCTGTTTTTAATTCTTAAAAATTATTTTTATTCTGAGTAAAAAGTAGGATAATAAGCAAGGGTGCTACTGTTGGTTCCCAGATTGAGCTGGACATGAGAAGTCCCCCCAGAAACCAAGTACATCAAAGTGTCAAATTTTGGAAGAACATTACTAACGCTCCTAAGTAGGGAGGGTTGTAAAGAGAGAAAAAAGCAACACAAATATCGCATGGAAGGAAAAATACACAGTATTGCATTTATACAGTCAACAGAAAGAAAATGTCTCAGTTCTAAAATTTTAAGTAGCATTGAGAAAGGTCCATCCCTGTATGGGTAATGCTACCCAAAACTTCGGGTGTTGTGTTCTCAACAGGGCAAGTGTTGTTGCACCTGCACTTGGAAACATGAGCTTAAGTTAAGTGTGAGAATAACTCTGTCTCTGGGCAGATCTCTTCCCACAAAGTGAACGCAAAGCTGCATTTCCGCATTTGCAGTGAGCAGAGGTGTGTCTGGTGAAACAAGATTCAGCTAGCCCAGGCTTGCTCGTTGTAGTTAAGTGTGAGGGGTCCTAAGGCTTCTGACTTCCCTTGGCTGGGCTTCCTGTGACATAAGCTATGTTAGCTTCTAAAGTATGACTTATATACTGTAAACCATTTTTTTCTACAAAACACCCAGCAGCTTTCTAGAAGGCCTATAGATGCACAGCAACCACCTGTGGTTTTATTTGCATGTATTCCTTGCTTGCTGATCGAAGGAGAGTACATTGCTTTGACCTGTCTTGTGCAGCACCTCGTGCAGCATGGTGCTGGTTCACGCCTGTGCTTGGAAGTGCTGCTTAGGTCCTGATAAAAGCTCTGTGATGGGGAGCTCCTTAAGCATGGGATACATCTGCCCAAAGCTGACTTGTTGCCACAGTGGGGAAGTGCAGGGATTGGAGCATGGAGATTACTGCCCTGGGTTCAGGGTTTGTCCTTGCCTTGGAGGGGCATGAACACTAACCACCCTCATCTGTCAGGACAAGCCATGAAGCCACTGCTTTGAGCCTGCCCTTATCGATGTTGTTACATGCTCATTTCTCTTTGTGCCACCTACCTCAGGAGTGGGTGGGGGCAAAGCAAGGAAAAGAATTGATTGTCTTTCCCCAAAATACCTTTGTGCATCCACCTGAACAACAAGCTGCTTCTGAAGGACAGGATAAGAACTGACTCCTTGTGTCCCCTGACAGCTGTGTTCTCCCCTTTTCTCATGAAAATAATAGTAATAATAATCCTACTAGCAGAGATTTGAGTTGTCATGTTTTATGCTGCAGCGAGGACCAACAAACTATTTGCACACCAAGGCTGAGGAAGGTCATTGGGCTGGCCTGCAGTAACTCAATAAGCTACCAGAAGAAGGCCACAACTCACCATGTGCAATATTTCCTATAGAAAGACACAAGTATTGCTTCTCCTGGGTAGTGTGGTTCTGGTCGACAGTCAGTTGATAGAAGTAACATGAAGTAGAGAGCTTATGCTAGTGGGAAAAAATGAGACCTACTAAGAAGAACAGATCAACAAGTTAATGCAGTTGTGTAATACAAAATTGCATAAACCTCAAACCCTGAGGTACTGGACTGTACAGAGTCTTGCTACAGGCTCAGTGGTGTCAACTTTGTGTCCTTTTTGTGTGACTGACTAGGTGGTCTATGCTCAAAAAAGAAGATTTAAATTGTGTGTTGCTGAGGCAGTCCAGGATGTAGCTGGGATTGTCTCTTTGTAAGACATGTTTAGCATTTGCAAGCTACATCCCTGGTCTCAGCATCCTCACCTTCCTCCTGGAGATCCAGTTGCAAAGCTTAGGTTTTGCAGTTTCCTAGTCCTTTCTCTGCCACAAAAGATAAAACGCTCTGATTGAAACATCCCCTGTCCGATATGCAGCATGTCAAACAAGTAATGAGCAAAACAGGTATTAAACTGAGATGGGGTTAATACAGCAAAACATTACTAGTCCAGTTAGGAAAATATTTGAGTCTGAAATGCATCTGTTCAAAAAAATAGGCAAATTGATTATTTATATTTTTTTGTTAAGAAGAGAGACTCTGGGGGAGCACAGCTTTAGTTCTAATGTAGCTGACCATTTTCTGTGATTGGTTTCCTTTTCCCTGTGAATAGGTTGGAAATGAAAGATAACAATTCTGTCAGAGGTGTTCAGATCACACTGACAACAATCAGCACATGTTCTGAATGAATAAAATAAGGACATTCTTGCCAAGTAGTTTCACAAATGCTCAAATGTAGTCAAACAAAGACTTAATCTGGGCTCAAAGACACGTATCTCAGCAGATGTGTGTAAACTAAATCAAATCCCCTGGGAACAGTACTTAGGAGTTATTCTTAGGCATTGGAAGGACAAGGATGGTCCATCTGTGAATTTATTACAGGAGATGAGAAGCATCATATGAAAGTCATTGCTGGACTGGAGGACAGCATGGCTGATTTTTCAGGAAGTTTAGAGGTCATTCCTAAAATCTCTGTTTAATTAAAATAGAATCCCTCAGAATCAAAATAGATTATAATATGTGAAGACTCACATTTACTGAGGTGTGGCTGGTTAGTAGAAAGACAGGTAATTTTGCTACTGTGGGGACAGGATTTTGTGGAGTGATTGGAGTGATACAGAAGTTTTTACTGACTCTTTTGACATTTCCTTACTTGTCGGAATAAATCTCTTGAACTGGCAGGAGCATAAATGTTTTAGGAATTTATTATTTAAAATAGTATGCAATATTCTAATGCAAAAATGCTAGTTCTGTTTATTACAATTACACAACATTAAAAAAGCCAAACTGATACAGTGAGTTCTTAAAAAGTGTAATATAGCCCTTCAGCTTAAACCTCTAGAAGAACATATGTCCATGAAGCCTTAGCTCTTCTCTCCCCATAGCTGAGCTTACTGAAATAGATGGGCTTTGCCACATGCAGAATTCAAAGCAGTAGGACCAGTCTGGTGAGAAACAGATCCCAAAGCTGAGAGACCCTCCTTATACTTTACTGAAATATAAATGATGCCGTGGATTGCAGCTGGAACACCATGGCCTGGCTAAAACATACTGTCCTTCAAACAGGAATGTCCCATGCCATGGAAAGTCTTACAGACCAAATTAAACCCTTTAATTTTAATCTGGGTGCTCAGCCATAGACAGGTGCACACCTGAAGGCATTGAAACCACTCCTATGGGAATCTGTCTTGAACAATCTTTCCCTTCAGCCTGCAAGAAAAGACACTACATTCTCCAAAAAAACCACCTCTTTGCCACAGTATTTTGTTGTGGATAGTGTGGCAGCTCATTTTTGGAAAAGAGAAATTAAAAGATGTTGGATTTCAGTCATGATATAAGAAAGTGTAGCTTTGAACATTTTTTGTTCTAGCTAGTTGGAACAATTCTTATGCTCTGCAATGGTCTGAGCACTGGATGGTGCAGACCTCTCAGATTTTATGGGTGCTTTTTTATTTTTTCTATGCAAGATGTCAGATGTGAAAATGAAATTAAAAAATACCTGGAACAGCAGGCTGTTGCAGTTAAAATCCTCTTAGACCTGAAGACTTTTTAGAAACATCTGAAAATAAATATTTTGAAATGGTGCTTCCTTCTGTATCTACAAATCATGGATACCTGGGAGAATGAAGGAACTACAAAATGCTTTACATATATCAGAGGATGTCTGCAGAGCATGTAAATGTGAATCATAACATAATTTGAATCCGATTGCAAAGAGAAAATGAAAATGGTTTTGTTGCCACAATGCCAGGGAGTTGCCTTTGGAGGTTAAATCAGTGCAAAGAGTCAAGGTCAAAGAAATGAAAATAGAAGATCCATCCCAAAGAAACTAGGGCAGGCAACCATTGCCACCCACAAATGGTGGAAACTGAATTACAGTTTGTTAACCAAAAGAGCAAGGCTATAGTGAAACTCAAAGCATGAATGTTTGGGGTTGGAAGGGAACTCTAGAGATCGCTGAGTCCAAACCCCCTGCCAGAGCAAGAACACCTGGGGCAGGCCACACAGAAACAGATCTAGGTGGGCTTTGAAACTCTCCAGAGAAGGAGACTCCACAACCTCTCTGGGCAGCCTGTTCCAGTGCTCTGTCACCCACACAGTAAAGAAGTGTCTCCTCATATTGAGGTGGAACCTTCTATGCCCAAGTTTATACCCATTATTCCTTGTCCTATTACTGGGCACTACAGAAAAGAGCTTGTCTGCTTCCATTTTATACCCACCCTTCATATATTTATAGACATTAATACGATCCCCTCTCAGTTGTCTTCTCTCAAGATGAAACAGCCCTAGTTCTCTCAGTCTTTCTTCATAGGGGAGATACTCAAGCCCCTTAATCATCCTTGTAGCTCTCTGTTGGACTCTCTCCAGTAGATCCTTGACTCTGAATAAATTTTATTCTCTCTGAATAAAACATGTCTGAAAGGAAGCAATATGAGGTCAGAAGGCATTTGGTTTATGAAAGTCAGACCCACGGGAAGCTTTGCATGTTGCAAAAAGCAAGTTGCAAACAGCTGCATGAACTTTGTCAGGGCAATCCCAACTACCTGCATGGGGCTGGAAGCATCAGCCCAGCACATATGATGTGAGCAACTGCTCTGAAGCACAGGTGGATTCTCCACTGGAGGTGTGAATGACATGATTACTGAGGATGAATGAGCCACTGGTTTGAGAGCAAACAGGGTTGTGACTCATGTAAAGCAGGACTTTGGTACCCAGGCACTCACCAGCATGAGTGAGTGAAGTTTGGCTTGTGCTGGTGAGCTCGTCCTCACAAAGATGCATAAACCTGTGAACTGCTGTCACACCATAAAACCCTTAATGGTGCTCACTCTGAACAGAAGATCCATTCCCTAGTTAGACAGAAAAGAAGTACTAAAACCAATTTACATATTAATAGTTAGTTGTCATCTACAAATTAGTAGGATGATTTTTGAAAGACCCATTCATTTGTGTATTTGTTTCTAGGAAATGTCTTCATGGACTACTTCAAATTATTCATTTTCCATCCTCAAAATGTATACTAAGCAATTTCACATCTCTTCTCTCCTTATTGCTAAGGAGTAGTGATTTCCAGAAACTCAAACTTTGGCATATGCAGTCACTCAGCCTGATGCTTCTTTGCTATGTGTGGAATAGGAATCTGAAAGAAAGTAGTTGTGGGTGTTAGAAACAGAAACATGGTGAGAGGGAAGCAGGCTCTGCCACTGTGCCATGTTTAAGATCTGATCCTTGGAAGTGTTCAGCATTTCCACTCCTGCTGTCCTTGCATCTGTAGGGTGTGAACCTCCAGCTGGATCTCTGCTAGTTTCTGTGCTACAGCTACCATTTCTGTTCTTGCTGAGATTTTAGGCTGTGGATATTTTTCTTTTTCCTCAGCAAAACATTTGAGCAGACAGAACTGCTTTCCTCATTCTTTTTCTTCACCGGTGTTTAAGGTTAGGAGGAGGAAATATTGAAGGTGCCCTTCCATGTCTGAGATCAGTGCTGAATTTAATTGCCAAAGTTCAGCCTTTTCTTCCATCTGAAAGGTGTAGCATCACTGCAAAATGTGGACTGGTGTCAGGAAAATACCAGCAATCTTTACAGTAATGTCTGACTTCTTCTCCCAGTGCATACTTCAGCTTAGTTTTTGTGCAACAATTACAAGTGGATGACTTCAGGAGTTTGTAAATATTTTTGAAGTTTTAAATATTTTTAAATATTCACAGATATATTCTTGAGAGAATAATGTCAGCTTACAACACTTGAGGATTTACCCTCAAGGAGACTTCTGAATGACACTTTGCAGTAATCATACAAAGAGCACAGTCAGAACTTTCAACAAAACTTTCAACTATGTTTAATTGTAGAATCACAGAATCATTTAGGTTGGAAAAAACCTTAAGATCGTCGAGTCCAACCATAAACCCAGTACTGCCAAGTCCGCCACTAAACCATGTCCCTTAGAAAAAAGCCTAGATACCTTTTTCTCTCAGAAGGTGGTTGTTAAAGGTGAAAGTGAGGCAAGGACTTCAATTAATCTGTTAATATATCTAGCTTCTGTCTTCATCACAAGGTCTCTCTGTAATTCTCTATTTTCATGAGCACAGCTGACAACTGTGGGTACCTGCCATTCTCACCAAAGTGTCTCTACTAAATAGACTAGAGACCAGTTTGAGTAGAGGGCAGGCAGTCTGTGCCACCTGAAGACTTGGACACCGATTGCTTCCATAGGCTCCCAAATTTATGGTCTTAGATTATCAGGGTGGCACCTAACCTTGGAACTGCCTAAATGTCAGCTTAGAAGTGTGTTTAGCACTGCTCTGATCCAGATGATGCTGTCTCCAAATGTCTGTGCACAACCTGACATGTTGAGCTGAGAGTCATGAACCTGACATTCCTACTAGTCTTGGTTCCTAGCCATGGTTCACTTGGCTTCCTCAGGGCATTGTTTTCCTTACAAATGCTGTTTTTCTAGTAGCCAGAAATTTGGTTTAACTTCAACTTGTGTCCAAAATAATTTGAACCTGGGTCTTCCACCACTGCAATGAATGTCCTCAAGGACTATACCGTAAGGCCTTCCAAGACTGGGGCTAGACATGTGAAAGGAAAAGTGGGCATTAATGTATTTTGTTACAGAGAAGACTGGCAGTGGTTTAAATGTGTATTCTGATAGAAACAAATATCTGAATCTCTATTTCATGTTGTGACAAGTGCTCAGTGCATGAACATAATGAATATTGCCCTCTCAAAACAGCAGGAATCCAGTAACCTGAGGTTCCAGGAGAATAGCATCTATTGCACCTTCTAAAAGACCAGACTTAGGCATTCTGGGAAGGAAAATAAATAATGCAAACTATTTGAAGATTAAGTAGAGCAGGGGGTTACCCTAGTTTTCCTGCCCCAAACGCTGTAACTGCACTGAGAAAACACCTTTCCTTCCTTCTGCCAACTCCTAAGTGTGTATGTTGGACAGCTCAGGCTGTCATCTGCTACATTAAGTGCAGAGAAGACTGCGCGGGACTTGGCAGCACCTGGTGGCTTGAGAGTGCACTTGGTGGCTAGAAGAGGCATTCCCTATCCTTCTCCCTTGCATAGGGAATTGTCTCAGGGTGTCCTGGGTTGGGAGTGAGTAAGGACCGTCGCTGCTGTCCTTGGCTTTGGCTTTATTTGCAAATGGGGTGTAATTCAAACAGCTCTAACTCTGGGAGGTAGAGTTGTCCTCCCTCCAGACTGACAGTGGGTACTGCTCAACATGAAAGAGGCAGGGCTAATGTCCCAGTTCTTCCCTTAGGATGTCCTTCTCACTGAATTTAGAGCTGTGAACAAGATTTCTAGTGACAAGTCTTTCCATAATATGTTTAAAACTGTTCAGGTGCTTGACTGCTGTTTGCATTCTTATTGGCAAACTGCTTAATTGCATCTTCAGTGTAAGAGTGGTAGCATTTACCTTAAATGTCTGTTATGCTGATAAATTGCCAAGGATCAAACTTGTTTTTCTTTATGCACTTTGCCTAGCTATAGAGAATAAGAATTGAGCTCAGTGTCTGTTAATCCCTTAATCATTCTTAAACTGCTCCTCAATAATCTAGCAGGAGAAAGAAGCAAAAATTAAGTGTGTTTGATTTTGCCCACTCTAATTCTTCAGCACCAGAATAGTTTTTAAACCAAGAAATGGTAGGAAATGAGTAGGAGAAGCTCAGACTATGGAAGTAGTTACTTTAAATTGAAAGAAGTATTTTAGAAACAGAAAAATCTTGGTTGGAAGGGACCTCTAGAGGTCATCTAGTCCAACCCCCCTGCTGAGAGCAGGGACATCCTCAACTAGAGCA
>JANHGN010026626.1:0-16736 GCA_024605025.1 Megaceryle maxima | reverse complement strand
TCATCTACCAGCACCCCCAAGTCCTTTTCTGCAGGGCTGCTCTCTATCACCTCCTCCCCCAGCCTGTATTGATAGTGATTTTTATCAAAATCACATTTTTTTGATAGTGATTTTTATTTTGAAAAAGTCTTTTCAGATCGCTATCAAAGAAAGAACCTCCAAGATGAGAGATTCTCATGATTGGGACAGAATTTTTGCTGTCATGCATAAGGGAAGACTTGTAGGAAGCTCTGCTATGTTTTCAGCATTTGGGGTTTTTTTGCTTCCATTTAGGTAAAATCAATAATCAAGACTAATTAAGGGAGTGGCTCAGGAGTCAGTGCTGTCTGTAGCCAAGCAGCAGGGACCGAGTTACAGTGCAGCACTGTTTTTTTCAGATGAGAGTTGTACCAGTTGCGCATCAAATGATGCTTCTGACCAAGCCCAGGAGCTCTCAGAGCACACTGAGCCAGGCAGTGCTGGGACCTGCCTTCTGGGAGGCTCATCCTGTGCCCTTAGGTCTAGCACTGTCTTATTATTAGGCCAAATGCAAGTCCTGCACATTGGTCTGGACAATCCCAAGCACAAATACATTCTGGGTAATCACTTGATTAAGAATAACCCCGTGGAGAAGGACTTGGAGGTGTTGGTGGATGAAAAACTGAGTATGAGCCAGCAACGTGCACTTGCAGCTGAGGAAGCCAATTGCATCCTGGGCTGCATCAAACAAAGCGTGACCAGTAGGCCAAGGTAGGTGATTCTCCCCCTCTACTCCAGTCTTGTGAGACCCCACCTAGAGTACTGTGTCCAGCTCTGGGGCTCCCAGTGTAAGAAAGACATTGACCTGATGATTTATTTTTAATAAAAAGATGTTTTAAGGTACCTTCCACGGCTCTCCCATAGCCTCACTCCTCTTCCCTGCGAGAGAGTTTTTAGCATCACTTCCCCCATGCAAGGAGGCCACTTGCTACGATGCTTCACTGGCTTCACTTTACATCTCACGGAGCTGGCAGACCTTTTCCCAGCCTTCCCGATACGCTGGGCGTCCTGCGGTGCTGCGACTGGCGCACATCGTGCTCTGGAGCACGGGCTGTGGCTGGCTGCAGCCCGGCCAGAAGGCTGCGAGGGGCCGAGCGTAAACAGAGGCAGCTGGTCACACAGCATGGTGTGGCGGGCCCACGAAACGTGGCAGATGCAGCTTCAGCTGTTATTGGGTACAGAGCATCAGCCTCCAAGCCTGGGTCACATGAAGGACCTGCTTTCACTGTGACAGTACAGTGTCAAACTGCCATTCTTCTTCTGAAGTCTGCCACATCTCTGGAGCAGCAAAGCCCCAGCCTTTGGTTCACAGGCCAGGGGACAAAAAGATCATGTATATCAAAGATTATGCAGTTACACTAAGCTTTGCAGTTAAGGGAGAGTTCTGCTTTTGGAGTTTAAGACTTCACTCAAAGCTCTTTTTAAAAAAAAAAAAAAAATTCCACTACTGAGCTAGTGCATACAAAGCATGGTTTATTATTGCTGATATGAGCTCTGGGATCCAGGAGAAAAGAAATCAGAATGAACTAATGCTCTCTACATCCAGCATGCTCTTAATATATAATTTTATTAATTTCTTTTTAAAAAAATTAAATCTGTAAAGTGATGAAAATTCTTTAGAGAGAGTCAATAGTGTTCTGGAAAACCTGACAGAATTTCAGGCAGAAGAGTGATGCTAATAATCAGTGGCACCCCACTCAGTTCTGTGCTGCCTGTTACACTTCATGGTGTTAAATTCCTTTCTCATGTTGCTGTCGCCTGCAGAAGCCAAACTGAGCTAAAACTCTTCATGGCTATCAGTGTAACACAACAAAATTCAGATCTGTTCTGACATAATATTTATAATTTTGTGACATGCAAGATACACAGGTTGCCCATATAGGTTTTTAGTTGCTTATTGCTGTACTTAAGCACTACACTGCAAAGTGTTAAACATTTTAGAAAAGTATTGGAATTATAAAAGCAGTTTTTGACTTCACCATTTTAAAACTTTCTCCTGTAGGAGTTAATCAAGAGGCTTAAATACATCCCAGTAGAGTCTTTTGACACTGTGTTTGCACCAGCAGGTAGTATACAGTGAGTACACTCTTCAGGCACAATATTATACATCCGTCCCCATCCTAAAAGAAATTTAAAATGTTTCTAAAATTAAAATATCTTTCCTTTGTCAGGATAATCTTTAACTGAATAAACAAAATCACAAAAGGAAAATGAAGTGAAATCCTAGGCAAGGCATCAAGAAAAAGCATTGTGATGGGCCAGCTTTAGGACCGCAACTTAAAAGACAATTTCTTTAGATCTTCGCATTCAAGGGACTGCGGTTCTATTTACCGAGGGATCAGTGGTGGGCATTTGTGAATCAGTATGAATTGAAGCCTGAAGCAGCATTGCTTCATTGCTGGTATGGGTGTCTATAGAAACAGATGTAAAAAGAAAAAAAAAAAAAAAAAAAGGGTAATATAATATGATGCTCAAAGGCTATCCAGTAAGAGAAGTTCTCGTTCAGCCCTAACCTTTTCTGAAAACCTGGGCTCACGTGAGCCAGGGAAGCTTGTGCTGTGACTGTACGACTGGGATCTATCACAGGGATTACTTCTTAATCCTGGGTGCACAAAATGAAGCACTGAAATTGCTTATATTTTGATGCCTAAATAAAAGCTGTCCAATTTTTCAATGTGTGTGTGGGACTTAAGTAATACTCCTTTTTTCCCTTAGCACATCTGGAAAGCAGGCAAGTTTTTAAGAACACTAGCACAGTTCATTCTTACTTAACTATTGTGTTTTAAGCTACCACATCAACTGGAATTATGTCTTAAGGTCATCACCCTCCTCTGCAGATCATATCCTTAACTGTTACTGTTTTCCTTACTGATTATCATCTAAGAATTATGGTGGGTTTTATTAGTAAAATGAACCAGCAGAATTGATTTTTAGAATTTGTCTGCACTTTTCCACTGCAAAAGAAAAAAAACAAGAAGTACAATTTGTGAGAGAATCCAAGCACCATTTCTAAAATCCATTCCAGTTTTGCCTTGCTGTACTTCCACCCTGAGCTGGTTGTATAGACTGCTTGATGCCATCTTGGAAAAAGACTCACTCTGTCAGAGGGGGATTTGTCCTGTCTTAAGGCAGGGGTTTGAAGACACATTGGGGTGGCTCATGCTCCAATGCTGTTCAATTATTTCACTGACTGTGGAGGACAACTGCAGTCAGTGTAAATTCTGAACCTTCAAGAGGCTCAAGTAAAGTGAGATGCCCCCATTTCTAGGACTGCCAGCCTCCCTGGAGATCAGTGGCTCACAGTATTTTTTTACTCTGGATCCTTGACTGAATTTTGCATAAAGGGCCTGACTGTCTTGTAACAACCCCGACTGGATTTTATCAGAGGGTTTAATTTAGGTTGGAAGTGTTTCAGGAAGTCTCTGGCCCAACCTCTGCTTCAAGTGGGGTCAGCTCTGGGATCAGACCAGGATGATCAGGGCTTTGCTCAGGTAGATCTTGAAATTTGAGGATGGACCCTGCACAGCCTCACTGGCTTAACCCAGCAAAAAATGGCCAAGGGCAGCAGGGAAGGGGGGCAGGGCATGGTGTGCCCTGAAGTCTGCGGGCAGTACTTGGAAGCCATCTGCAACAGGGAGAAGACACATGGGAAAAGAAGTCTCAAGGAGAAAATTACATTGCAGTGTATGCTGTCATGGGAAGGTTATTCCTGAGAGAGCAATTGTCTCACCCTTGCTTTAATGTCTGTTTTGTGAAAAAATTCCCTTGTTTTCTGAGCTGCAGCATCTCTGTGGAGAATCTTGGACCAAGATCCAGACAAAACACTGAGCCCAGGCACAGGGGGATGCAAGAGGAAAGAAATTGATGCCAACAGGTGGAGGGGGTATTGTGGGATCATTATGATGTGGTCCCAGTTTCAGTGCATTCAGCATGGACTTCAAAACTTGACACTGTGCTGCAACTGAGTATCAGATGGCAGAGTTAGGTTTTTACATCATCAGAACATACTGCTTTGCACTTACAAATGTAGCTCAGAAATAGCCTGGTTTTTACAATATCTGTGTATTTAAAAAAAATCAACCTCAGAACACATTCTCAGTTTATATGGAAATATCTTAATAAATGGTACAAGAAAAATCTTTTACAACTAATGATACTAATGTGCTGTGTGCAGGAAAACTCATATGTTTTGCCCTGTTTTTCTTTTTGACATTATTTACTATTGTAATTTATCTACTTTCTAAAGACTATTGTAATTTACTGTCTGCTCTTTTAAGACCACTGCGCCTCAGGACAGGGAACTGTTTTGCAATGCGTGGACAGCCTGCGTATTTAAGAGGTCTGAGCAAACTGGGAACTTCCCACTTACACTGCCAGATCCTTCAAGATTAAAGACTGCATTAGTTTTGTATTTGCTCAGCACAAAATGGTCAGCAGCACCAGTTTATGCATAAACATTGGGAGATGTCAAAAACATAGTTGGTCAATTTGTCCACTGCCTCTCACATCCTTATCCCTCTGGAATACCTTTTTCTTTGTGCTTTGTCCTGTCTAGTCCTAGCAAGTGATGGGACTTCTGTTGTGGGATTTACGCTGTAGATTAATGAGCTGCAAAACTTCACATATGTTTAAATCATCATACTTGCTCCCCACCCCCCCATTTATATCTCTGTTATCAATAAGGTGGTGGAGAGGCTAGGGCCAATCCGTTTATCAAGTCACCTTACCGGCAAGATGCGGCTCAACTTAGCGTCTGACATGATAATAAACATCAAAGCTTTAGCACCTGATGTTAGCACAAGGTGCCTTTCCTCTCGAAACATCTGGTCCCCTGATAAATTGTTACACTCGTGACCGCTCGCCACACTGCCATTCCCTAGATCATGGGAGAGCCCTGCCCCGTGCGTGCTGCTACGAGTCTGTTCTCAAGTTGTTGCGGCGCGCCGGCCGTATGATGACAATTAGAAGCAGTTAGTGCGCAGATGAGGCTCGCGAGTGGCAGGTGGCGGGAATGGGGCTCAATTAACTAACATGCACAAAATCCTTTGCTAATGAGGCTGGGCCACCCCAGATGAGCAGGAAAGCATGTGTCGCTGACAGCAACAGAGGATTTGAAACTGAGAGGAGAGAAACCGGTCAACAGGTATCATCGTCGAGCAAATAAGACTTTCCAGCTCACCGCAGTCAGATTTAGTGGCAGGTTTAAGTCAGCGCACTGAAAGTCAGTGAAGGAGATAGCTGTTTGCCAGAGTTGGGAAGAATTTCATTTTCCCCGTCTCTAAATTGCCTGCTGCCTTTTCTCTTCCCTGTGTTCTCCCTATTAACCTTCTCTTTTGTGAGAGCTGAGGAAATTATTACAGTACAATGTAAACTTAAATATCAGCCGTCTGTATTGCCAAAATACTGATATGAAAGGCAATGGAGGTAAAAAAAAAATAGTTTGCCTGTCTTTCAAATTACATAATTTTAAAGCAATGCAAAAGCTATCTTTGGGGTGTGTTTCTTAAGCCCCTGGACATTTTAAAGTGTACATTCTATTATATTTTTTCTTTCTATGTTAAGCAACAGTTTGTAGGTAGAGAAGAGAGTGACAGATAACCCCATAAAGGATTTTTAGTTGTAGTAGTTATAGCAGGTTTCATCAAAGCAGTTCTTTGGACTGAAACTTACTGTGGAAGCTGTCTCTGTGAACATGAAACCAATTCCGATCCAACTCTGCAAATGCTGCCTCCTTTATCACTGTTCATTTTAAAATTATTTGCAAGGGGATCTATAGCAGTGAATTGTGTATTGTGTACAGTATCTAAAATTCTGCCATACAGAATTATCTGCTAAACATTTGTTTGCCACAGAAATGTTTCAGAAGTAGAGGCTAATTTTTGTAGTGGGCAGTGTATAATGACTTGTTTTCAAAACGTATATGTAATGTGAATGAACCTGAGAACACACAGACCTTTCAGATTCAGTGTCATGGACTGATCAGAAGTCCCAAGAAAATGTAGTGCGCAATACCCAGAAGCAAAGAGGCAAAGCTCAGATGAAGCACAGTCCAGAGTGTAAAAGACCCTGGAGTCCTTGACAGTATTTCAGTGCATTATGGGTTGTATCTGTTTCTCTGACTATATGTTTTCAAATGACATATGCGATGAGGCTTGAAGGAAGAAGAACTGTCTTTAAACTCTTTAACTAGAGCAAGTTAAAATTGAAAAAATAACTCCTATGCTTCAAGTTACAACAAAATTTTACTCATTTCACAAATTTCCGGAAAAAAAACCCCAAACAACCCAGTTTCCTCATGTGTGACATGATCTCTACTACATTTTACACTGTACATTAATATATTGGTACAGTTTATACCATTTTTACTTGAGTATGTCTTGCCTCAATTGCAAGGCATCCCTTGCATCAGGCAAGAAATACTTCATAGGTTTCTACAGTGTCCAGCCCTAGAAAAAAGGTGTGATTATTATCATTCCATTGGAAATATCATCTTTGCAAGAGACTCTAAGTTGCTTTGAACAAATTTTTCCATGCTTTGTTCCTGACTTCCACCTCCCTAGCCTCAATGCAGATAGTTCACTATGTAGAGCTATTAAGATCTGAACAGCTTATTTGATCAGTCTCCTGACAAGTGGCATGTGGTTTTTTGTTTTTGTTTTGTTTTGTTTTGGTTTGGGTTTTTTTATTTTTTTTTAAATGTTGCTGTTTGTTTTGTTTGTTTCTTTGCTTTTTGTTGTTGGTGGTTTTTTTTTACTGGGAGATAACAGTTAAAGCTGATATGTCCCTGTGTCAGTGGCTGTTACTCTTTATGTAGCATGCCATTAAATTATCTTGTGTGGCAAGCTGACTCAGTATGAAACCAAATATTTCCTCATGACTTTAGGGGTTCTGCACTCTGGAGTATTTTTGTCTCAAAAGCCCTTAAGCACTTTTGTTTGTGTGAGGGTTTCATAAAGATGTTAAACTTAGTGTCCTGGGTAGAATTTAAAGTAACCAACTTACTCCTGTAAATGGGAGGGAGCAAACTGGTTGGAACTATTTTTTTCCTTCCTGCCCTGAAGCAGTGTTTGCGGTTTCTGTGGGTTTCAGAGAAGCTGCTCTGTTGGATCCACTTCTGCATGGGGTGGCATGCACAGTAGGGTTGTTTGTAAATGTGTGCCCACTTAAAACAAAATGCTGGGCACTTGAGAACCCCCATGAGCATTAAATAATGTATGAATATGCAGCTCTTTTGTAAATGATAACTTACTATGAGGAAATGAGAGAGAAATACTTTAAAGACTTCTTATATTTTGTGGACAAAAAAAAGGTGATGTGCTAATTTTTCTAGTCCACCTATAGGACCTGCTGCAAAAAGATAATCAGAAACTTGTTTATTTGTTTGTTTTTTTCATATGAAATTATATAGAGTGGGTTTGAAATAAATACACTGGTTAAAAACTTCCTAGGTTTTAGATAATCCCAGTATAGTGTCTTTGGCCATAACTTTAGGAGAAAATGGTTCTCCTCAATTGACATGTCTTATCTTACCTTACCTTTCACCCAAGACCAAAGAGAGTATTTTGGTGTAAAAATAAAATAATGAAGTAACTGTGGGAAAATACAGGAGGATAGACATTGCTGACTGCTGCTTTTGAGAAGTAGAGGGGAAGACTCTGAAAGGGAAAACACCCCCACAGAAACTTTATCACACGTTTGTACTTGGTGTGGCAGCTACCTACCGTGTAGGTCCCTGCATAACAAGGACAGTGATGAAGAGCTTTTGTCTGTTTTTGAACAAAGCTTGCTCAGCTGGCAGAAAAGGAAGTGCTTCATATAGACAGCCACCAGGGCAAGGGAAAGAAATCAGAGGGGAAAAAAGGCTAAAAATAAAATAAATCAGAAAGAACAAGTTTCAGAATGGGACAAGCAAGTTTCAAGCAAGGACACAAAAGGGGAAAAATCCTCAAAGAAGCCAAGTGAGTAGTGGTGCTGGACTGATGCAGGAGCATGTTGCTGTCAACTTGATGCTGGAGGTGGCTGCCTAGAAGAAAAGCTTACTGCACAGAGAAGGGCTCGAAATGTGCAGTGCCAAATAACCCAGCTCCCCTCCTCAAAGTAAAAAGGCTGGAGGGAGGTGACCTGCTAAATGACATTCCTTGCCAGGCACAAATAATTGATGCAGGCAGAAGCAATAGCATACACATGTACTGTAAAGGAACCTTCTCAAAGGAAAGGGTTAACAGAGAGCAGATAATTTCAGTATATCACAATAACACACACTACCATATACTAAACTGTCTGTATGTGTGCTTAATTTCATCCCAAACAGTTCAGAGTTTGCAAATCACCCCCACGAGTGTTTAGCCACACACCTTCCATTTGCACAGACTGGTGCTTGCATCCCATAGATCACTTTGCAATTCCCAGGCCTTTGATATCCTACAGTACAACCCACTGGGATAAAACAAGAATAGTCGGAAGTCACAGCCCTGCCTCTGTTGGAGAGGATCTGTTCCTATTTTGACATCCTAAGCTTGAACTATGGAACCTTTTCTGAAGGTCAGCATCTTCTTTACAACACGGATTCAATGTCCTTGGTGGGTGGCATATGTGCAATGGGCCATGAGAAATGTTCATAGTGTTGAGATCAAAATAACCTCCCAGGATAGAAGAAATATAATTCTAATTTATAATTTCACTGTGGAGATTATTAATGCATTCCCCTCTCCACTTGCATAGATTTTATTTCTATTCTTCCTCCAACACATCCTCTTAGAGTATTAAACAGAACAAGGCCACACACAATTTAAGGAGAAAAGTGGGGGGGTGGTTAATATAGGTTTTTGGAGGGAAATCTAGACAATTCTTTTTACTGTAGAGCTATTAACACCTGGATGGCTTGCAACATATTTTAGGAAATGGGAGGGAAGTGAAGGAGAGAAGTGTGTACCGGTGGTACAATGGCCTAAAAAAACAGTAGTAGAAACCAGTGTTAAAAACTCCTAATGGATAATTATCCACTAGATTATACGAATGAAAATCTTGTAGATACTAAAGAGTACCACTATGTTTTAAGAAGCAAGTGCTCACTGTGCCTAATTAGCAGTGGAGCTGTGCTGATTTACACCAGGTATGAGCAAGAAGTCAGAAAGCTTGAAAGTTATTTGGCAGAAAGGAAAACAAAACAAAACAAAACAAAACAGTGAATGGGAAGGGGCATGTATTATAGTGGAGAATTTGAATAAAGAGCTGTGTGCAAGGGCAGTATGAAATAAACTCAGCAGAGAGGAATCCAGAAGCTCTTAAAAGAGATTGTACCTAAGAGGAAGGTAATTCTGAGAGCCTGAGGTTATTTTTTAACTTGTGAGAACTCAGTTGTGAGATTTCCATTTTGCTATATAACCTTGTTAAATACATTCTGGGTGATGCACTGGGAACTCAAGCTTTTTATCCTCAGGGACATCCTTCCATATATGCAGTGGGCACTGACCTTCCTCAGCTTACCTTCTGTGACAGATAAAATGATGTACACAACTACAGATTTAAACAGTAAGATTTAATCACCATCTCTGCCCCATCACTTGCTTTACTTTAGAGAGTTGAATACCACCTTGTGAAAACTCTGATGGTAAAGCCTTTACTTTTGGATAACTTGATTGGAGGTAAGTGGGAAAAGATTGTTATGTGAGTGAAGCTCATAGCACACTTGGGAAAAAAAAAATGGGGGGGGGGGGAAGAAAAGAAAAAACAGGTAAAATATATGGTTGCTTCTGCAAAATGAAAAATTGGCTCACAGAAAGTTTAGACTAAACTGCACTTCTTGCCTGTGAATGAGCTGTCAAATTATCTTGGTAGGAAGCTGCACTGAGGTATTGTCCATAATTGCTCTGATAATGCTCCGTTTTGACAGCTGCAATACCTGGTTCAACATGGCTGCTAACAAAAAAAGTCAACCATTAAGTATGTTTTCTTAAACAGTGACTGATAAGTTGTTATCTTTCAGCATCTCTAGGTAATTAGACATCACCAGTCAAAGTTAATTTGGTGGAAAATATTTCTCGACTTAATGACATTTATGGGCAATTAGGCACGTTGCAGAAAGGAATACACATTTACATTTCAGCCAATTTCCAGTGCTTAACAAGAACCCACCTCTTTCTCCACTGGAGATTTCTCATTCTCTGAGGAATACCTTCGATGTAGACACCACAGGTCCTCTTGTTTTTCTGGAAACCAGCAATTGCTTGTGTGAAACAAGCTACCACACAATAATGAGGCACACACAGAGATAAAATTAGGCTCAATAAAAGCATTTAAGCTGTTTAGGCTCCTGTCTTGTCATGGTGAGAATTGTGCTTAACTCCACACTAGTGGTATATCAACTGTCTGTGAGAAATGTTTGTAGTCTTTATTTGAAGTTTGAGAGAGGATTTGGAAAAGTAACACATGAACTTTTAACCATGTTTATTGAAAGGAGAAGAGAAGAGTGTAATTTGTAATTTCTAGTTGCTTTGGGCTGAGGAAGCTGGGGAGGAAAATGAGCAGTAGTCCTTGCTTGTGGACACCCACATACTCCCTTCTTGCTCTCAGGCAAGGACATGGCAGAATCTGGGAGATGCTGCCCAGCTGGCACCTCCTGGCATGAGCAGGGGGCTGGCTTCTGCCTCCACCACCCAGTTGCTTCTTTATGTCACAAAAACTTGGAAAAATGTAGAATCTGCATGGAGTGCCACTGTCACTTTTAGCTGAAAATGGTCAACGGCTCCAAAGGCTGTGTGCGCTGACAAATCTTGGTTATGACATCCTTTTTCCACAGGAGTTTAGGCTAAACTGCAAACAGAACACAGGCTGAGCATGCAGAGATGTCCTTCAGTTTTGCACTGCCTGCCTGAGTCCATTGCTCTGGATCCAGCCGTGATGGGAATGAGAGCTGAAGCCACAACTACAGAGACAGATAAGCAAAGTCTTATATTTTTCTACCAGTCCAAGAAGCATCTCCAGAGCAAAATGGAGGGATGTTGAAACAAAATGTTTGGCAAAACTGATGAAGTCGGTGTGAGCAGATATAGGTGAAAAAGCACAGTCTCCTAAGTGCTCCTGCTAATTTCAGACAAATAACACCTGCAGGGGACAAACTGGAGTTTTGTAGAGTCTCACACATTGGGATTTGGTCTGGGTCCATTTTTGCTGCACCCAGACTTTTGTTCTGAAACCACATTGTTTTTAGAGTGTGCACTGACTGAACAAGAATAATTACGGTGTACAGCATATATGGACAAATGGTGTAATTGTCTAATTTGGTGGTACTACCTGAAAAATTAATTTATTTTAAACTAGATGCTTGCAATGGCAAAAAAAAAGTAATACTAAGTTTTTAATTCTGTTATATTTAGATAGGATGTGTCCTTATTCTTTTCTTTATATTTTTTCTCTGTGGATCAGTGTATACCAAATCTACGCTGGCACTTAAGAAATGCACAACATTAATCAATGACCTTCCGTAAGTGAAGTGAGGACTTATGTCATTCACTGGGTGTATAGCTGTATGGTCTGAGCAGATGAGGAGCACCTCCCACCCTGGTACCGGGGGATGGGGTAGGGTTGTGCATTTGGCCCTGGGAGCCGGGAATCCTCTTCAGAGCAGAGGAGGGCATCTGCGCTATCTGCCGTTGTGATCTATTTGCTCAGCTTGCTCTACAGTTCGATATACGTAAATAAGTAGCCCGGCATTTGTTATACATGGAAGTAGTGCACTTTACACGGCCAGGCTTTATTTACAGAGAGACGAGTATTAAATTTGTACATGCTGCTGACAGCTACTGTCGTCATGACTCGGCCCCTCAACACCATCCCTTCAGGACGCTGAATTATTTCTCCTCCCAATCAACATACAGGCGACAAACTCCTGTTGTAGCGGAACCGGCTCTTTCGCAGGACAAGCGGAACACATCGGCCGCCTTATTTATTTCAATCAACCCCTGTGAGGCCGGCAGCGGTTCCCGCGGAAACACGCCTCTCCCCTCGCTCGAGTCGGGCACGGCGGCAGAGGCAGAGGCCCCGCCGGCCCTTCCCGCAGGCTGCCGGGAGCGCTGCCCGGCTCGCTGCCCCGCTCTGCCCCATCGCCGCCGACTCGGGACGCGCCGGGACGGGGCGGGTCAGGCCGCCGCGGGACCGCCAGGGGGCGCTGCGGCGCGGGAAGGCGCGGCGGCTCGTCCCGCTCGCCCGCGCTGCGCTGGGGGTGTGTGCGAAAGGAGCGAGGGGCTTCTCGCTGCACGTGCTGGTGGGTAGCATCCCCAAACAGCCCCCCCACACCTCCCATACGGCCCAGCTTCCCCATAAGGCGACCTGTCTCTCCCAGTTGTTGTCCAAGGGTGCAGCAGGAAGGTCCTTCAGATCTAGAGGTCCCGGTGAGGTATCGGGGATCCCCATTCCCTCCTGAGCTATGCCGCGGGAAGGAAGCAAGTTGTAATAGCAGGGACTGTTTCTCAAGAATAATAGTTCCACCACAAATTGCATGGTGGTGCTGACAACACCTTTGGTAGCCACAGCGGAAGATCAAGTGGGTTTTCACCCAGTTACTTGGTTTGCCGTTGACTTACAGACTAAGATACTATTCCACAATGTAGGAATTTACAGGAATGCCCTGAAATCTCTCCTCCTGCTTAGTCCTTGGTGTGCTTCCAAACCGTAGAGACACGGGGTGTCACTCTGGATAACAAAGGGCTTCCAAAAACGTTGCTCAAAGCTGCAGAGTGCTGCACTTCTGCCTCTCCATCCTCCTTTACCGATGCACCTCAGACTCTCCTCTTTGCATCAGCCCACTCTCTTTTAGCATCCACTTTTTAGCTGTTCCCTACATTGTGTTCCACTCCACTCCTGCAGCACGTTCCTCGCTCTGCTGGTGTTGCCTGGGATGTACAAGTGAGGCACCAACTCGGGGTGCTGCATAGCAGCTCTTCCACAAAGGGAGACTTTAATTAAACATAACAGGGCCGGATTGGGCCCTCCAGCAGCTCCATACACTCCAGCCAACCTTTCCTGGGCTGTTGCTCCCACACGTCTGAGAGGCCTATTTGATGCCAGCATCACTGAGAGAGAAAAGCCACACAGAGAAAAAGGTTTTTTGTGTCCTCTTTTGTACCCCGAGGAATTAATCAATTGGGAGTCAAAGAGAATAAACACAACGCTTTATAACTTGAGAACAAAAACCAGAACTTGTTTCTTAATGCTATCTATTCCCTACACTGCTCGGGAGGGAAGAGGGGATAAAGCCCTTTCCTGACAGGGACATTTTAACATGTTGCAGCGCAAGTAAGAAAAACAGTTATGCAGGCAAATCATAACTGGTAATGGGTGAAGTCTCAAATAATGGATGAATGTTCACAAACAAGCATCAAATTTTGACTTGCTGTGTGATCCTGGGTGAAGCATTGTATCCTGCACTCTTTCTGCCTCTGTTTTTCATCTGTAAAATGGAAACAAGAATTCATACTGCCAGAGTAAGCAGGAATTCTGTTGGGTTTGGAGAGTGCCCACATAATCCCGTAACGGGAATCAGATAACCCAGTATGTATATTACATATTTGTGGTCTTCATGTGATTTTGGCTGCACACAGACAGGGGGGATAGGCTTGTTTTCCAAACCTGTGTAGTGGATAAAGGACCCACATGCCAGGTGCAAGAGCTGCATCTTCAGCTTAATACCAGGAGGGCAAGGAAAGCATTGCAGGAAAGTTCCATCTGCTGTGGCAGCAAATGCTAGGAAAGCAAACTGGACAAAGGGAAGGTAGGATTTCTTCCCAGGGGTAGTTCTGATTTGTCACTGGCAGTGAAAAAGTTAAAACTCATAGGGTTATTCATGAATTCCGCTTTTTAAAAACATGTCCCATTAAAATGCAGATTTAGTCTTCCATTTGCAAAGAACATAGTTATTTCAAATTCTGTATGGGAATCCTTTTTGTATTTGTATCTTTTGGGTAGAAAGTCCAGCTGCCTCTTGTGAGATTGCACATATCTCTTCAGATGTCAACAAATCATTGAAAAGTGTCAGAAAGGGGGAAATGAAAGATAATTATTCAAACCATGGAGAGCTACTTTGAAAGTGAATAGAATCTGTCAGATAGTCTTTTGAGAACAGCAGTTGGCTGCTTGTATTGGATATATTAAATGGACATATCTAGAGGCAAGTAATGCTGTTTTAGATTCGGATCAGTGTAAGTTGGAGGATTTTTCTGGTCAAGGT
This sequence comes from Megaceryle maxima, assembly GCA_024605025.1. NCBI lineage: Eukaryota > Metazoa > Chordata > Aves > Coraciiformes > Cerylidae > Megaceryle > Megaceryle maxima. Next base: position 2,494 of record JANHGN010026626.1, on the reverse strand, counting down.
AGCTGAAACCACCAGAAATTATTGAGGGTAAATTAGTTGGGAAGGTGTTACATATGGTGACATATTAAAAGAAATAGAAAGCTCTGTAAATAAAATGCACACTCTTTCAGCTAAGGAAACAGAAGCTTTACATAGTTTTCTATTATATTTTGATACTGCAGTGAGATTAAGGACAAGGAGAATTTGCCTACAATGGAAATAAATAGGCTTGTGGCAGTGTAAAGGGGCATTATCACAAAGAGCTTGGAGAAATCACCATTCTATCCAATTAGCACAAAATTATTGAGAATTTGCTTAGACCAATGCTCCTTGCTCTTATGAGCAGCCTGATGATGCTGGCCCCTGCTGCTGTAAAACTTGCCCCTGCAAGTAACATCCATTGAGACCTCCCACATCCAAAGTCTGCAAGCAGAGCAGAAATTTATCTTTTTTCCCCCCTGAGAAAGTTGAATAGATGACATTTCATAAGGAACAGAGTACATCTCAGCAAAAGGCTTTCTGAAGCTGCTGTAAGTGCTTGCTGCTCTATCTCCCAGGAAAGATGTCGATGTTTTTACTGTAATGCTCCAGTAACAGCAAGCATCTGACAGGTATTTATCTTTCAAGTTTAGCTCTTTTGCGTTGTTTGGGTTATTTTGATTTATTTTGTGTGTGTGTGTGTGTGGTTTTTGTTTGTTTGTTTTGCAGGGCTATTTCCCTCATGGTTTTCCTGATTGTGCCAGCCCATGCTATATGCAAGTTGCAGAAAAACCTACAGCAGCATTACACTACCTGTGTTTTTGTAGTACTTAATCCCCTGGAGAGGAAGACAGACTGTGAAACAGGAGTGTCTGCCCCAGGCTGGGAATGGCTGGTGCTCCTGTGTGGGGTTTTTTCCCCTCTAGTCATTCTTCTTTCTTACATATGGCACAGAAAGGTTTTACCCATGTCCTGCAGTCCCAGAGGGACCGCCAGTTCTGGCACATCATAACAGCAACATTTGTTTCTGCACTCTAGCATGAGATGGGTGCTCCCTGTCTCAGCCTCCCTTACTACCTTCTTACACAAACCTAGCTTTCAGCTTTTGACTCTTAAAAACCCAGTGACAAAACTGGCATGCCTGGAAGCCCTCTCCCATGTTCTGATGCTTTATCATAAGCACAATGACTCCTGTTGTTACAAAATATTTTAAAATCCCTCCTGTCATAAGCCATCCCATCAGATCAGGCCACTGTATCTCACAGATAAGAACCAGGACATGATTCTGTCAAGATCTAGGTGTCCCACACCACCTAATGGAAAATCTAACTGAAGTTTTCAAAGTAGCAATGTTTTTTGCAAGCCTTGACCATAATTCGTAAAACTAGACCTCCTTAAAAAGTTTGCTTTAGTATTTTCAGCTGAATTTCCTACATTGTCCAGCAAGAACAAATTGAAAGTCTATGCCTACATTCCATGTAATCTAATCTAATCCTGACCAGCATTTCCCTTCAAAAAATCACAGATGAAAGGACATTTTTGCAAAACCTGACCCATTTACAGATGTGCCCAAGTAAAAAGCTGCAGTCCAGATCCCAGCTCCCCCAAAAGCCAGGAAAGGTGAATGATGTGTTCATGCTACAGCAGATGCTAAGGGTAGCCATTGGAGAACCTGAAAATTCTCTTATCTCTCAAGTACAGGCAGATTGCTAATTCTGGTTAAAGTCCTTCTCCTTTAATACTTTCCTTTTTTTCTGATCTACAAGGGTAAAAACAACCTTAGCTTTCACGTTTCAATACACACCACCATATGCAGGCATACCTAGTGTGGATTTTGCAATAGGAATTTTGGGCTGCATTACAATCACCCTCTTTCAATGTTGTGATGTTATTTTTAGCAAAGGAACCTTGCAAATGAGCAGAAATAGACTCCAGAGTCCTCAGTATTCTCTTGTTTTCACCTACCCCTTACCTGCAAGAAACATGGAGACTTAAATTTCTGCTGTGCTGACAAGAAGCTCTTTCTTGAAAGTTGTGGGCAACAACAGCAACTTTTAAAAATACCCCTTTCAAGGAAGGAGACTAGTTAGGGGAGACCTAACTAGGTTTTCTAGTAGATGGACCCCCATCCCTGCCCTTCATGGGCTGGGGCCAGGTGCCTGGAGCCATGCAGTGGCTTCACCAGCCTCCCTTTTGGTTCCTTCCCACAGGGGCATGGGAGCAGTGACAATGGTGGAGAGCACTGGGTATCTTCATGAGGGACTCCTCACCCTGCAGCTTCCTCCAATCTCCCCGGGGAACCTGTTTTGGAGTGAGATGCATCTTATCTCCTTGTCAGTCAAGGGAGCTGCAGCGGGTTGGGGCATCCAACCCTTACACATCTGAAGCCAGGTGTAATGAATCCTGATGCTTTTATTTGTGTCACAGTTTAGGGTCAGGGTGGCCCCTTAGACCAGAACCAGACGCTCTCTGTTAACCCCCCTCCCTCCCCAAAGGGGAAGAGAAAGGGAATAAGGGAGAGAGACTTAGTGATTAG
>JANHGN010026624.1:0-11018 GCA_024605025.1 Megaceryle maxima | reverse complement strand
AGGCCTTGGAACAGGCTGCCCAGGGAGGGGGTGGAGTCACCATCCCTGGAGGGGCTCAAAACACGTCCAGATGTGGCACTTCAGGCCATGGTTTACTGGTCATGATAATGTTTAGTAGACTGTTGGACTTGATCTTGAAGGTCGTTTCCAACTTTAAGGATTCTATGATTCTATAAAAAAAAAAAACAAAACAAAACAAAAAAAAACAGTTTTACTATTCTGGGCTCTTTTCCTGTTTGATTTCTGACCTGAAGCAGCTTCTTCAAGGCAGCCCTGGCAGAAGGGTGCAGCACAAGACCTGATTCAAAAGTTACCTTGTCAAAAAAAGTTCATTCGTTTTTGTTTTCCTCTGACCAGAAACCACTTTGTGAGCTGAGTGGCCACCTTAATAAGCTTTTTTTCTTAATTTCCAAAGCTGCCCAGAGCACCTGAGATGTTCTTATTTTCTCTTGTAATAATAGCTGCAAATAGCTGAGGATATTTGAGTTTTATTTATACCCAGGTTGTCTGCTTTCTCCAGCCAACCACCCAGAAACCTTCCATCCACTTCATTCCTTACCCTGCTTTCTCCCCACCCTGAGCAGCATGGGCAGCACATGTCCCCTTGAGAACAAATCACTGGGGATTTGAAGAACTTCCATGGTAGTGCAGGGCAGAGGATTGGGTGTTGGCCTGGTCCCAGCCTACCCACTGTGCTGGTGGACCTCTCCCAGTCCCCCCATGCCAAGTCTCCCCCAGCACGATCACATTGCCAGCGCAATGTGTTTAGGGCCCCCCAGTTTAAGAGAGACAGGGATCTACTGGAGAGAGTCCAGCAGAGGCTACGAGGATGATGAAGGGGTTTGAGCATCTCCCCTGTGAAGAAAGGCTGAAGGAGCTGGGGCTGTTCAGTCTGGAGAGGAGAAGCCTGAGAGGGGATTTTATGAATGTCTGTGAATATCTGAGGGGTGGGGGTCAAGTGGAAGGGGCCGGGCTCTTCTGTAGTGCCCAGCAATAGGACAAGGAACAGTGGGTATAAACTTCAGCACAGAAGGTTCCACCTCAACAGGAGGAGAAAATTCCTCACTGTGAGGGTGACAGAGCCTGGCCCAGGCTGCCCAGAGAGCTTGTGGAGTCTCCTGCTCTGGAGAGATTCCAAACCCCCCTGGCTCTGTTCCTGTGTGGGCTGCCCTGGGTGACCCTGCTCTGGCAGGGGGGGTGGGCTCAATGATCTCCCGAGGTCCCTTCCAGCCCCCACCATTCTATGCCTCTGTGAATGCACAGCCCACAGCACACGAACCTGCAGACCAGCACCTGCTGCTTTTCTGAGCTCAGTCAGCACAGCAAACTCACAGTTTTCTCTCTTTTCTCTGGGGGTTTCTCCCAGCTCGGCTCAATGTGACGGGACCCTCCAGCCCCATCATTGTGGCCATGGGGCAGGACGTGGTGTTGCCTTGTCACGTGTCCCCGGAGCAGAGCATGCAGGACACGGAGGTGGTCTGGTTTCGGGAACAATTCTCACCCTTTGTGCACCGCTACAAAGGGGGCCAGGACCAGTATGGGGAGCAGATGCTTCAGTACCAAGGACGCACCAAGCTGCTGAAGGACAACCTCGCCAAGGGCACTGTCGACTTGAAAATTTTCCATGTCCAACTGTCTGACAGAGGGAATTACACCTGCTTCGTCCTCCGTGACCCGGATTATGATGAGGCTGTGGTGGAGCTGAAGGTGACAGGTCTGTAGTTCATGTCCCTGGTACCTCTAATTTACTTGCAGAAGCAATTTCAGGTGGTTGCTTTGGAAATAGGGTTTTATTAAGTCCCATGGTTGAAAACACCAAGAATATCTCAAAGAGGTAAAATTACCAAGTGTCTGTGAGGAGCTCATGAGATACTCTACCTACTTCAAAAGTGTTGTTGATACTGTTTTCTTCATATAAGTGGGTGTAAGAAAAACATTTGGCATTGGGTAATAAAGTAAGAATGTCTTGGTTCATGCTTTTATGTTTTAATATCCAGGCCTGCAGTTTATTTTTCTGCAGTAGCAGCCTCCAGATTTTTGAGTCATATGAAAAAGAAGGCAAGAAATGTCCTGACTCCAGGTGACACTGAAACCCCATCCTGGGATTTGTCAGTGTCAAAGTTTATCCCTTCTTGTCAGCAAGAGGAAGAGCCAGGCCATGTTACCCCCCTGACATCCAGCATCCTGCCGATTCACCCAGGGATCTGTTTCCCTGCAGCCAGTGGCTCGGCCCCGCTCATGGTGCTGGAGCACTACCAGGACGGGGGGATCCAGGTGTCCTGCCGCTCGACCGGCTGGTACCCGCAGCCCCGGGTGCTGTGGTTGGATCCCCACGGGCAGCATCTGCCGTCGCTCCAGGAAGACGTCACCCAGGAGGAAGGTGGGCTCTTTGCTGTGGGAAGCAGCATAATCCTCACCAGGGGCATGAACCAGAAACTCTCCTGCTCAGTCCGACAGGCCCAGGACAGCCAAGGACAGTGGTCGGCTCTTTACGTATCAGGTGAGCAGGGGGTGAGAGCATCGTCCTGTGACATCCCCGAGGGGGCTGTGCTGGGAGAGCCCAGGGGGAAAAATGAGACACCACCCCCCCTTATAGCAGAGTTTCTGTGGCCACCTGGGTTAAATGCCAATGTTTGTAATGCTGGAACCAAACAAAAAAGGAGAAACCAACCCGTGCCCTTCATCTCACCTGCTGTGAAAGCCTGTTCTGCTGGTTTGGTGTGAGAAACAAATCATCGTGGCTGGTTTTAACAACTGCACATACTGAATATGTTTATTTTTCCTTTTTTCTCCTTTTATACTGCAAGTTTAATTTGGCACTGGGAATATATCAGAACAGGGATGCAGTGGTGAACTGGACTAACCAAAGCACACCACAGTATCACGCGCTTTTCAGCTGCACCCTGTCCCTTTTTTATTTCAGGAATGAACAATTTGGGGAGACTTTATTTCCCGGGGGGCCCATCCTGTCCTCCCAGTGACGCTGCTCTGCACTGGAGTGTTGCTGGTGGTGCACGTTGCCCTCTTTCCGATGCTATGATGCTAAGGAAATAGAGTAGCTTTTTCCAAAGCAGAACAAAGCATGATTGAACTAGAAATAATTTGGTTAGAAATCCATTTTCCCTTTAAAAATTCAATGTGTACAGAAAAGGCATCATCAGCCTTGGACAAGTGCTAAATAAAATGTTGTGGGGTTTTGGTGTTTTTTTTTAATATTATTTTTTGTTGGTTTGTGGAGAGCAGTCAGGAGCTCAGCAGGATTCAGACCTACTTGGGATGAGCTTGTAGGAAATAAAAACAATCTACTTCCTGTTGCTACTTGCAGAGTGACCCAACCCCTCTGGGGATTTTATTTTTCAGAGCCATTTTTCCAAAATGCCCGTCCTTGGATGAGTGCCCTGGGTGTGGTCCTGGTTGCCTTGGTCGCTCTCTTTGTGGTCGCTGTTTATCTCTTTCGAATGAAAGGTGTGATACTGGTGTGGTGTTGGGGGAAGGGCTGTCCTCTTCAGCTGCCTCTGGTTTTGATGGACAAGTGGGTTTGAAGAAAGCCCGGATGGCCCCAGAGTCTTGTCTTAGTGTCTCAGAAATGAATACGGTGCCAGGGAACTTAAAGACATGGAGAGTTCTTTTCTGGCAAGAAAAGAAAGGTTGTTTCTCCAACAAGCAGGCTAGCAGAGAAGGAAGTGTTCATGAAGGAGGAAGTGGACCTGGTGGAACGGGGCCAGAGGAGCCCCAGCAATGCTGGGAGGGCTGGAACCCCTCTGCTGGGAGCCAGGCTGGGAGAGCTGGGGGGGTTCAGCCTGCAGAGGAGAAGGCTCTGGGGAGACCTTCTGGGGGCCTTTGAATACCTGAGAGATTTATATTAGAAATTGGGAAGCAGTTCTTCACTCTGAGGGTGGTGAGACCCCAGTCCAGGTTACCCCTGGCAGCTGTAGATGCTCCACCCCTGGTTGTGCTCAAGCCCAGGTTGGATGGGGCTCTGAGCAACCTGCTCTAGTGGGAGATGTCCCTGCCATGGCAGGGGGGTTGGAACTGGATGATCTTTAAGGTCCCTTCCAACCCAAACCAATTCCTATGATTCAAGCAGCATGGGCCACCCGTTCCCTCACCCCAGCCCAGGGTGGATTTTCCCAGCAGAGATGGAGCAGTAATTTGTCTGTCCCTGTAAAAAAACCAAACCCTTGTGCTTCTGGGGACCTGTCAGATCTTCTTTCCCTTTCTAAAGACTCCTGTGGGGGAATAATACAGAGGGATAAAGGGAGTTGAAACCCTCTCTTCCCTCCTGAAAGGCAATGGAGTGGTGGGTTGTGCAGGTGCTGCAGCACTGCCAGACCCCGCAGCCTCTCTGCCTTGCAAGAGGCTCCAACTCCTGCTGTGGGTTCATCAGTGCTCTTTGAAAGGGATGATTTTTTAAATTACTTACATTTCTTTTTTTTTTCTTTTTTTTTTTTTTTTTTCCATAGGAAAGCATGAGAAAAAAATAGGTAAGCTCTAGTTTCCATTTTCCAGAAATTGGAGAACTCCCTCAGACGTTAGAATTCATGAGCATATTTCTGGGGGACACAGGGGAGGGCAATTGTTTGGCTAGCAGCTCTAGAAAAATGTGAGATGAATATACAAAATGCTGAAGTGATGTTGTAATGTTGAGGCAGATCAAAGCAAGAGTGACAGGATGTGGCACCCACAGTGAACATTCCTTTTTAAAGGGCACAGAAGGTTCTTCCCAAAGGTGGAGGAAGCTTTGGGGTAGCACATTTCATTTTGCAGGGGCCTCAGCTTTGTTTCAGCACTAAAAAACCCCAGGGATGGGATGACTCGGTAGCACCAAAGGTGAAGTTTAACCCCATGCTCCTCCCTTGTCAATTCAAACCTGCCCTTCACCACACTTGCTCAGGTCTCCAGCCCCACGGCTCTGGCCTCTGCCCAAGGTGGGTTTGGGGAGGGTGGGTAAGATCTCCAAAAGTCTTGAGAAAAAAGGTCATGAGGAGCTCCTGGGCTGAAGCCTTTCTGTTGTGAGCAATTTCAGGCTCCTCCCCACCCCAACAAGTGTCTCAGGGAAGAAGGAATCGGCTTTGGTGGTGATGCTTTGTTCTGGTTTTGCTTTTCAGCGATGCAAGAGGCAGCACTGCGTAAGTCTTGCTCCCTGTCTCCCCCATGAATTCCTCTGGGAAAACTTCCAGTCTTTTAAATCTGTCCTCTCGTTCTGTCCAAATGTTCTTCTTAGGCAGATATTTTACTTCCCCCTACCCTGATCCCCTAATAATGTGAAAATTCACTCGGAGAAGTCATTAGGACTTTTTCCCTGAGTGGCTGTAAATGCTTTTTAATACTCTAATTTTAATTGGAGTAGTGGAATAGTATGGAGAAGTTATTGTTTTCTAGGGGAACAGTTACAGACACCTAAGTTGTTGAGAATTTTCCTATAAGAGTGTATATTGTTCCATAACATTAAGTTAAAAACCCAAAACCACTGGAAGAGGCATACATTTTTGGTCGGTTGGGTGTTCTTGTTTGCTTGGTAGCTCATAGAATTGCCAAGAATTGGATATTAAAAATGAGCTCATGTTAAAGTGGTGCCAATGCAGCGGGAAATAAATGATGGGGAAGACAAATAGAGGTCATCTCACACAGGAACCATGAGCATCCTTGCAGTCAGGGTGTAAATCTGTACATCTGTACTGCAGCCTGTCCTCGGCTGGATGGTCCTTCAGCTGGGGGGCCAGGGCAGGGACAGTGTCAGACAGTAACTCATGTGTCTTTCTCTTTGGCCTTCAGGGGACCGTGATACAGAAATTGGTGAGTTGTCTTCTCTTCCTTACAAAGGAGTTTTCACAGAGTCTGTGTAGGGTGGTGTTTGGTTTTTGGTTGTTTTTTTATTTTTAAAGTGTGAAGTGAACCAAAAAGTGGTTGTGGGGGAGGGGGGGGGGTAGAAGGGAAAGGAGCAAGAGAATGAGAATAAAAAAAATTAAAGATCCATGGAGCTGGTGCCTGGGGCTGGATGATTGCAGCAGTGGCACGGGCAGGGTCAGAGTGCTCTGCAACAGGTCCCTTCGTAGGAGAGGGACCTCCCAGAGACCTTTTCCAGCCCCAGATTTGAGCAGGACCACCTGCACCATCACCTGCAGAGCAGAACTCCAGGCTGGGGGTGGGAGAGGACTTTGCATTGCCAACCTCTGTCAGAAACACCCCCCTCCTGCACGTGCAGGCAGTTAAGAGAGAGGTTGTATCCAAATAAATACTCCACAGGCTACAACTTGTGCTTATTTATCTTCTCTTTCAGAGAAGCAAGCTGAAGAACTTGGTGAGTGTCATTCTTCCTACATGGGGGACTTGTCAGTTGGGACCTTTTCTCACCTGCGTTTTGCACGTATGCCCTGGTTTTGGTTTCCCTTCTGGGAAAGGAAGAGGAAGCAAATGCTGAATCCATTTCAGAAATGTTATTTTCCTTTTTTCTCTATGTGTTTTTAAGCTATTCCTTGTAATCTTTCTATAGTAAGAAGAAAATTCTTTCAGTTTTCAAAGCCAGTACAAACAGACCACAGCTAGATGTCTGAACTGGGACAGGCAGCACGGTTATATTTGTAGAAAATGGATGGAGGCTTTTCATGTAGCTAGACATGGAAGTTTTGTAAGCTACCTGCTGTGAGATGACCTTCAGAGAGATGGCTTTCAGAAATAGAGCAACAATTCAGAAAAGGTGCAGCTACACCGACATCTCACCATCCTGAGCTAGGCCAGTAACCTCTGTGTTCTGATCACCTCTCATCTGTGGTTTCTTGTTTTTTTTAAAGCATGGAGAAGATATGCAGTGCCTATAGAAGAAGGTAATTAAAGTTTGGACTTTCAGGGTGCTGAATCCTCTTCCCTGCTTTCATCTTCCTTCTGGGTAGTTCCCCTCCTGCAGTGCTGCTGGTGGGACCAGGGATGCTTCTGCCAACCCGCCCTTTACAGGGGGAATTGTAACACTCAGACCCTTTGTTCATTTGGTGCATGCCCCAGTTTCAGGCAAATCTGGAGAGCTCTGGTCTTTGGTGAGCAGCTCTGGCCATGTTCTAGGGGTATGGGGACTTTTTCAGCCTGGAGGTTTGCTGGTGATCCTCTTCCCTTTCTCCTCGATGTCATCTTTTTGCTTCATTTCCTATTCCTTGTGCTAATATTGTTACCTCACGTGCCTTCCCATGCCACAGTCAGCCAGCTGTTGCTTGCACCCTTTTTCTCCTTCCTTTTGCAGCCCCAGCACAGATCACTCCTGGGGTGAGCTCTGCCCTGACATGTTGATTCCATCTCTCCTGCAGTGGAGGTGATTCTGGATCCAGACACAGCCCACTGCGACCTCATCCTGTCTGACAACTGCAAAGATGTGAAACGAGAAGATACACGACAGGACCTCCCCGACATCCCCATGAGATTTAACCCATGGCGCTGCGTGCTGGGCTGTAAAGGCTTCACCTCAGGGAGATACTACTGGGAGGTGGAGGTGGTGGATGGAGCAGGATGGACTGTGGGGGTCTCTAGAGAAGATGTGAAAAGGAAGGGTGATCTTGAGTTTAAACCCGAGGAGGGCATCTGGGCAGTGGGGAAATGGGCAGGGCAATTCCAAGCTCTCACATCCCCTAATCGCACTTTCCTTCCTGAAATCCAGCCTCCCAGGCGGATCCGTGTCTCTCTGGATTATGAAGAGGGACGGGTGTCATTTTTCAGTGTTGACGAGGAAATTCCCATCTTCACATTTCCACTGGTATCATTTGAGGGGATAAAAGTCCACCCTTGGGTCTGGCTGGGTCCTGGGACGTGGCTCAAAATGTGGCCCTGATAAAGGAGAGAGTGAGAGAAGGCTTTTTTGGAGACCTCGGGAGTTCAGATTTCCAGAAGGATTTATGTTGGAAGGAACTTGTGGAGGTTTCTGTTGCAACAGTTCCAGCTGGTCACAGCTGGGCTGACCTCAACACTGTCTGGGGGGTCTTTGGACCTTGTTCAGCTGAACTGTGTAGGATGTCCAGGGATGGAGATGTCATTACCGCTCTGGACCTCTGTCCCAGTGCTGCACCTCTCTCAAGGGGAAGAATTAACCTTCTCTGTTTGATCAGAGTTTCCCCAGTTGCAACTGGTCACTGTCACCTTTCAGCATCACTCTTTACCAGTTGAACACTTCCACTGAAGACATTCCCACAACAGGGATTGCTTCTTGCATCTACAGAATAAAGTTCCTTCAGCAGGATTTGTCTGTGTGTGTGTGAGCACCAAATGTCTGTGTCTGGGTGGCTCCAAAGCCCACTGTGACCAGTATTGCAGCACGAGGGTGGCCCGTGCTGCCAGGGCTCTGGAGAGTCGTTAGACATTCACGTCCCTAAAGAAGGTTGTTGGGACTGTGAAGATGCAGACCCTGCTTTCCACACTGGAGAAGGAACACCGTGCTCCTCAAGCCAGGGGCAGTGCAGTTTCAGGCTTCTATGACCCGCAGCATCATCACCTCATGATCTCCTGCCTACTTCCCAGAGTCACATCCAGCGTTGGTGAGGGGCTAACAGAAGTGGGAAAGAGCTTGGATCACTTTGTTCCCAGCAAACACGCACTTGAAAGAGTCTGTGGGTGAATTCAAGGTTGGAGCAACAACTTCACAGGAGAACAACCCCCGTGGTGTGGGAACAGGCTCTGAATCAGGGGAGGAAGTTGATGGGCTGGACAAAGAGTTCAACCTAGGACAGAAATGAAAGAGTGGACTGCAAATGTGGGGCAAAATCATTGTTGCTAGCAGGATGGCTGATGGAACCTTCATCTCCCTCTTGTTTTCCCCTGAGGGAAGCAGGTTCAACAAGGAGACACTGTCCATGCTCCTTTGTTCTCCCCACCTGGATGTCAGGGCCTCTCCTGGCCTCCTCCTCACTGCTCCTCATCAGCCATGGGAAGACTGTGTCTGCAGATGACTCCTGGCTCATGCACCCCTTTCCTCCCATACAGCATGCCCCTTCCCCTTAGTAAGGCTTATCACAGTGGACTGCTTGGGTCTCCTGCTCCTTCTCCTTCAGAGAGTGAAGCAGGTGGGGTGCAGGACCTTTTGAAGACTCAAGGTGTCCTAGTGCAGTCATCCACCTGGAAAAGGGAGACAGAGAGGCAGAAGCAATAAGGGCTGTGGGTTGGGAACATGGGGCAATGACATGGAAGACTGGTGGTATCATGGTGGGTGCTGTAGGTCCAGGGTGAAGGTAAGAGTAGTGTTGTGGAGGGGGACACCACTCCCAGGCTTAACCCTGGGACATTTTCTATCTCCCTTCCTATCTTCCGTTTTCTGTTGGAAATTGCTGATGCAGAGCCAAAACCCAGGCCCCAAGTTCTGCCTCTGCTGCTGCCTCCAGACCTCTATAAGCTGAACTTTTAGTTCATCCCCTGTAACACATGGGCTGGGGGTGAAAGAGGCTGGGCCGGAGGGACAGCTGACCCCAGGGGACCAGGGGGATGTTCCATACCATGTAGCGTCGTGCTCAGCAATAGAACAGGGGGGGAAGTTTTTTCCAAGGTGCCATTGCTTGAGGACTGCCTGGGCATCTACCTGCTGGTGGCACCTGGTGTGTGAACGCTTTTGTGTCACTGCCACTGTCTCTCTTTCTTTCACCCATTAAAATGTTTTTATCTTGACCCAACAAGGTCTTTTTTCACTTTTTTCCAGTTCTCTCCCTGATCCTGCTCTAGAGGCAGTGGACAGGCAGCTGGTGGGTGCTTAACTGCTGGCTGGGTCCCATCCACCACAGTCCACAGGATGGAAAACCAGTAGAACACATAAGTCCCCTCCTCTGTAACATCTCCCCTTGCAGTGTTTGGGTGACCCTCCAGCCCTGCAGCTCAAGATGCTCTGCAGTGACCTGGGGGCCCAGGAAGTGGAGGCAGCTCAGCTGCAGGAGCAGACAGCAGGAGGAACTGCAAGAAAGAGCTCCTTCCTCTGCCTCTAATCTCCTCGCCTGGTCTGTGCTGCGGTGTCTGCCACAAATGTCAGAGCTGCCTCTCAGCTCTCCAGAAGAGCCATCCCCGTTTTTCCTGGCAAGCCAGAAAGCAAGGATCCCTAGTCTACACCACAAACAACGAGCTGAGGTAATGTGCAGAAGCCATGGAAGCTAGGCTGCAGTCCCCAGGTTGAGGTGCCTCAAGGATCAAAGCCCAGAGCATACTGAGGAAGAGCCGCTGTGCAGTGGAGGAAGGGGCAGCCACCTGTACAAGGGACCCTTCTCCTGGGTTGCTTGGAGGCCTGGGGGGCATGCAAGGGTGCAACCCCCCCCATTTACTGTGCAAAGCAAGAAACGGAGCTGGTCTCTGGTTGAGCCTCTCCCAGGGAGCTGGTGGCGAGGCAGCGCAGTTAAAGCGAGGGCCGTGCTGAAGGACAGGAGATGGTTTGGGCTGCTCAGGAAGCTGCAGCTCCCTTCCCACAGCTGTGTGTGCTGATAGGGGGTCTGGGCAGCCCCACCACCAGCGCTGCGCCAGAGCAGCGCTGGGTCCTGGGCAGGAGGAAGGCAAAGCAGCAGGAGAGCAAAAGCTGGAGGGTCCACTGGTGAGTCCCGGGGAAGCAGCGTCCATCGGGAGCTGGGCACTCGGGGTGGCCACGTCTGCATATGGGAAGCTCTTCTCATGTGATTCATGCTCCTAACTGGTGAACCCCAAACTAGCAGAGGGCTCAGCTGGCATTGGGTGGGAGCATACCGGTCAGGCTGGATTGATGGGCCAAGGTCAATGGGATGAGGTTTAACAAGACCAAGTGCCAGGTCCTGCACGTTGGTCACAACACCCGCAGGCAAGGCTACAGGCTTGGGGAGGAGAGGCTGGAAACTGCCCAGTGGAAAAGGACCGGCGGGGGGGCTGGTGGACACCAGGCTAAACATGACCCAGCGTGTGCCCAGGTGTCCAAGAAGGCCACCAGCATCCTGGCCTGGATCAGGAACAATGTGGCTAGCATCATTTTAGAGAAGTGATTGTGGCACTGGGCACTGGGGAGGCTGCACCTTGAGCACTGGGGGCAGTTCTGGGCGCTGCAG
>JANHGN010026623.1:45232-59115 GCA_024605025.1 Megaceryle maxima | reverse complement strand
AAATCCATGCTGACTACTCCTGATAACCTTCTTCTCTTCCATGTGCCTAGAGATGACCTCCAGAATGAGCCTCTCCAGGCTGAAGACCCTGTCAAAGGAGTTTGTCTTCCCACTCACACGCCCGGGCTTCTTCCCGAACTTACGACGGGCGGAGGAACACGCTTTACCGTGCATCGCGGTGCTGGGGCACGAACGAGTGCCTCGTATCACTCCTCTGCTCGCAGCGCGACCCAACGGAGGGCGGGTGGGGGGAAATCTCATAGCCACCTCCTGAGTCCCGGTGGGGGGGAAGGCACTTGCAGCTTACTCCTCGTTAGTATAGTGGTGAGTATCCCCGCCTGTCACGCGGGAGACCGGGGTTCGATTCCCCGACGGGGAGGAAGTAATACCTTGTACTTTTACCCCCCGGACCTCCGAAGGACGCTGGTGCTCCTCCTCCCGCCGGAGCCCCGTTCGCGGCATTGGCAGGAGAGCGAAGCCATGGGGAACTCTTCCGGTGCGGCGGCGGCGTGCGCATCCCCGCGGCCGGGAGGGAAGCAAAAAGGGAAAACGTTTTCGGTGGGGCTTCGCCCCGCTGGGAGGGAGGCCTGTGTCCGGGTGCGGCCTTACCGAGCCGCCGGTAGACACCGCCCAGGGACCGGAGGAGGAAAGTGAGGGTTTTGAAGGTCTCCGTTTTAGCAGCTCTCGTCCCCGTTCTGCGCTGCCCGGGCTCCTTGGAACAGCCTCCACCGCTGAAGCCTGTGACATTAGATGGCGCAGTAGCTGAGGGAGGTAGGTCTCGGGCGCGTTTCCATTTGTGACATATCCTAAGATGCGCAAAACACGAAAAGAAGCTGGCCGGTTAGCTCAGTTGGTTAGAGCGTGGTGCTAATAACGCCAAGGTCGCGGGTTCGATCCCCGTACGGGCCACTAATTTTATTAGCTTGTAGTTTTCATTTGGATCTGGGGAACTCGCTGTTTTTGAGGGACTGTTCTGTTGTTTAACAGAAGTACACCACGACAATAAACACGAACGCCCCCCTAGTAGGGCCTGACTTCAGCGATCAGAGGGCAGCCGTCCTGACATGGCATGACCTCTACCTTGTATGGGCGCTAAGGAAGCCACCGCTCACGGGCTGGCATCGAGCTAGAGCTGAAGTTACACCTCATAATAGCAGAAAGAAAATCTATTTTAACCATACTCCTCGTTAGTATAGTGGTGAGTATCCCCGCCTGTCACGCGGGAGACCGGGGTTCGATTCCCCGACGGGGAGATAAAAGGCACCTCTTTTCGAGAGCGGAAGGGGACCTCTATATCTTCAATCTCCCCTTCCTCCTTCTTCAATCACAGCCGAGATGCCCAGTGCTGAAAAATTTTCTCCTCAAAATAGACAGCCAGACTTCCCCTCTTACACTCTCATCAGGTGAGACTGGGACCCGAAACCAGCATCTCCAAGTTTGGCTACCACAGCATATCTTAAAACATTCTGCCCCCTCAAGTCAAGGTGGATAACATCAAAATACATGTGATTAAGTACAACCTTTTTCACAACTTCCTGAAAGCAGAGTTTAAGATTTTAAATCATATCCAATATTCCCTTTATTCATAAAAAAATTTCTAAAACATCTCAACATTTTTAGAGTAAGCAGTGCTATTTAGGCACAGACAATGCTTTCATTCCACAGGGACAACGCTTCACAGTAGTTTGTCATTTGCATCGGTTGAGGAAGTTAAGCACGAACAGCGGTTCTGTGAGGTGTTCCCAGTCCTTCACCAGGCAACATCAACAGTCGGTGATAAACATTAGCTGATCAATCTTAAACAATAAGTTCACATTTGCGAGTTATAACAAGTCTACAACATTATTAAGGCACCAGTAAGAGTATAAATATCTGTATTAAAACACCATGCAACAGCAGTTTGAACAAGCTGTTTTGCAGGCATTCGTGTTCTTTCATAATGGCTCAGCATAAGCAATCCATTTTGTTCACGGTCCGTGTCAGTGCACCCAGTCTTTGGGATTGCGCAGAACCTCCAGGATTTCTGCCTCTTTTGAACTCTCTGGAGGGGTGTGCATGTACTCCCACCTGCAGGGAGAGGGGAAACTCATTCAGATGGCTCAGCTGGCTGCCTCCTCTCCCACACCAGGCTGTGTTTGGACTTGAGTTTCCTTTTTTGAGAATGCAAAGCGACATGCACAGTTGATATTCTCAGAGCAGGTGATATATATGATTATAAATTATTAAGCTCAGTAAAAACAAGTAACACCAGAACAGAGAGGAGAAATGCTAGCTCAATCTCTTTCCAAAGTTCTGGAAAGGCTAGAAGAATCAAAGAAAAAGGAAAGAGCAATGCCTATTACCCCACAATGCATGCAGGTTTATTTGCAAAGATCTGTTAGCAGTCTCTTATGACATACTAGTATCACGAAGACAGATGAAAAAGGAACCCAGACAATTTTAATAGTGAGGACACAAGACAGTTTTTCCAGAAGCTGGACTGGAAGCCCTGCAAATCCCTGTTGAATACTGTTTTTAAAAACAAAGATTATGAGAGATCAATTTTTATTGAAAAAGCATTTAGAAAAGGCATGACAGGAAGAAAATCGTCAGCAGCCCCAAAGGTATGGGTACAATCATTTCCATTTTTTTTTTTGCCAGGAAGGAGCCATGAAGCGAGCTATTTATGCTGACAAAAATGAGCAAAACCACATCATCCCCACAATGAAATCAAAAGATGAGACCGTGCTACACCCCCAGGTCTAATGTCAGCAGCAGGATGAAGCTGTATGGTGAGAACAGAACTACCTTCGCGGTTAAGGGATAGCAGGCAAAGGGCAGTTTTCCTAGTGGAAGGAAGTCACTAATGAAGCTTATGAAATTCATGATAAGGCCTGTGCTACTCAGCATATCTAAAAGCAACCTAAAAAGGGAGTAAACAGTAAATGACAGAGATTGCCGATATTGAAAGATTAAGCAAGATAAATTGAAACCTAAAAAGCCAGCTGAAGAGTTAATATTGAGTCAAACAACTGAGCAATAAAATGGTAGGTGAAATTCACTGTTGACTGAAGTGATGCACACAGAAAAAAGTTACATACACACTGAGAGACTGAGTTAACTTTTATTGCCCAGAACAGACCTTGGCATCATAACAAGGATCTTCAGCTATCTGTTCCTTATTCCCAGTTCAGAAAGAGCATAGAAAACTTAAGCCTAGAGAAAGTGGCAAGTATGATTCAAGGTATACAACAGCTATCGTACAAAGACTGAAAACAGCAGGACTTATCAGCCTGGAAAATACCCCATGAAAAAACCAGAACCCTGTAAAATAACAACTGTTACGGAGAAAAGGAACAGGAAGAAAATCTGGTTACTTATTGAAAAGTCAAATGAAGTCATCAGGTGCAGGTAGAGAACAGAGAGGCACTTCTCATAACACACATTTAAACTATGGAACTCCTTGCAATGTGCTTATCAGAGCTGCCAGAAACTCACATGGTTTCAAAGAGCCACTGAACAAAAACCCATGGAGCAAAGAGGAGAAATCTATCAAGAGGCACTGTCAGTCTTTTTGTCAGGAAATATCTAAGCCACACATTACTGGCAACAGGACGAGTGTAGCAGACCAGAGAAGCATCTGCATATATTTGGCCAGTTCTTGTATCAGCCATGGACTAACCACTGCTATGAGACTGGACACCATATCAGACTTATTTAATCCTATATAGTATTTTAGTAAGAACAGTGCCTACCTTCAACTCTACGTAACTATGCCCTTACCTTGCAGTCAGAGGCAGAGACATAAGAATGCTTTCAATTCTCGATCCTGGTGTCAGAAGGCCAAACTTTGTACCTCTGTCATAAACCAAGTTGAACTCTACATACCTTTGGGGAGTGAAGAGATGCAACAGAAAAAAAAACATAATCAGAAGTTAGTTGTGCCCTCTTCAACTAGCAGACATCAAACAAACCCAGCCTGTCTTTCCACTGTGTTTGGTGACAGAATGAACTTTATTTTGGAGCCAACTGTTCTCTAGAATCCTCTGCATGCTGCATAGGAATGCAGGTGTGACCTTGCCAATCCACAAAGCATAGGAAGTAATGACCTTAGCTAACAGACTAGAGCTGACCAGCTGTTCAAAGTAGAGTGTTCTGCGTGGCGCCACACTATTACCTTTACTCTTCCAGGCCTTAAGCCTGCTGGCAAGCTTAACACTGAGTTTAGCTTGGTTACTCTAGTACTCTTTTGTGTAGTGGTGCCAGACATTAAGAGGAGCCTTAAAGGAACTGGAAATGATCACAGGAAAAACTCTACCGTGCAAGTCCTCCATGCTGAGGGGCACAAACAGCAAGGTCAGAACAAGATTTTCTGTTTCTTGGTAGATCTGGAAAGCAGCAGCAGTCAGACAGCTTCAGAATGCTGTCTGGAACTTGTAAGAGCTGGACTAGACTTTTCTGCCCCCAGCATAGGAATAGAGCAGTGACAATTCAGCAGGGGTTATCTTGGTAACCAGTACTGAGATGTTAGTACTCAACTGAGGTACAGGAAGGGAAGTGATCTTACCTATTGCAGAAATGGAGACCTTTATCTAACCCAATAACCTGCAAAAAGATCCAGGGAAATAAGCAGGCCTCATGAGCTGGTCCTGGCTGCAGCTTAAAGAAGCTGTTCCCCTCATAACCTTAGTAGGTTTGCTAAATCCCATTCACAGACTGGATCCTGAAAGGCCAATGTTCCCAAGTACAGTCATACAAAATTAAGCATATATACTTACTTGGGTACCTGCGATAGGCCAGTGATCTAAACTTGAATGCTTACACCCTCTCTATGCCACTCTTAAGACTTCTCTGCAGAACAGGCAGAAACTAAAGTTTCCCTAGTTCTGCACAAAGCACACATTCTCATTTCTCCAAATGCTTACACAGTCACAGGACATAGAGAAATGAGTACAACTGTATCTACCAATGAACTTAAGCTTTTGCACCATTAACAGCTGTCACCTTAATAAGCATCCTCCAAGGTCTTTTACGCTACAGTGACTTTGGACTATGCCAGAAAAACAAAACCCCACTGCAATACTACAATATTTCAGTCCTTATTTCAATCAGATGGAATAAATATGTACGTAAGAAGTTATTTCATTACTTTCTGGGGGTTAGCTTAATTACTGAATAGGAGGCATGACTTCCTTACCCATATGCTCCTCATGTCACAGCGAATTCCTATATCCCTCATCACTGGGCTGCAGGAGAGGGCAGGATTCATTACATCAAGCACACATGCACCCCTTTGCCTCTTACAAAGCAGCAGCTTCTCTTGTTATCTGAAGGAGTCGGAGAGAAACTGTGGCATTTTGTATGAGCTCCTCATGCTGCAACACAGGACAGCGGGAGATACAGTGGGGGGTGTGCTAGTACTTTTTCTGCACTCTCCTCAGTAATCTACTGTTGGATTTGAAAATTAGTTCTGTGCGTAAAAATACTGAAATTCTCTGTTGAGCTTTAGAGCACAGAGGCAAACTTAGCCCACACCGTAACAGGGCATAAACCTGCAACCATGAAGAACTAGCTCATTTATTTTCAGCACCATAATCCACCTCCCTTGTATTCTTTTGCTCCTTCAGTACTTACCGTCCTCGCCGAAGCTGCTGCCACTGCTTTTCCTCTGGTGTGAAGGAGTCACGGCAGTGCCTTTTCACAATGGGAATGTAACAAGGCACAACAGCTTTGGCACAACTCTTCACAAACTGGAATACCTCCTCCTTGGAGGGAGAGTCCACGTCATCAAAGAATATGCCTCCAATCCCTCTTCGCTCACCACGGTGCTTGATATAGAAGTAGTCATCGCACCTAGAAGCGGTGGTACAGTTAACATGATCCACAATATTCAAAGAAATGAACAGAACTCCAGACAGCTATGTGGCACAAGATGGTAGTAGTGGAACATGGATGAGAAGTGCCAGGTGCCCCACTGTTTCATTGAGTGCCAAGAGCCAGGATGGCACAGCACTGTCTGGGAAGCACTCCTGTGTTCACTTACAGCAAGAGCTCTGATTAAACAGTCTCTGCAAAGCTGTGTATCACTGCACAGTCACTGAACACGTAACACTCCGATATCATGGCAGGTACTTCCATGTGGAGCGATCCAATCCATGTTCTCTACCTAAGTGGAGGAGGGACATCTCATTTCAAAGCTTCACCTGAAGAGCTCTTTCTAGATTTCATTCCCAGAATTACATGTAAATCCCAGGTTATTTGTATAGCTTTCAGATGAGCTCAAACTTGGAAAAGAATCTCTTTATTCTTTTCACCATTCTAGTAAAATAATTTATTTTCTGCATCAAAACTGTAAGAATTTTAAAAACCCAAGACCACATAAGAAAACCACTGACACTTAAAGAAAAATCCAAAAGTGAGGCAACCTTCCTTGGAAAAAGGCTTTTAATTTAATAGTTAAACTTGGAGTCATTCTAGCTTTTCATGGCTAATATTCAAGGTTATAAAGGAGTACGTTCAGCTTACTCTACAATAAAGAGGCAATTAATCTCTTTTGCATTTACTGGGAGTATGCAGGTGTGCAATTACTATAAGTTAGCTGATTCATTGTGTTCACACCCTATCCTGCTTAGAGGTGCTTTCTTGGGTAACCGTGCCCTGCAAGTCTTCACCTGGCGGGGGGGAGAACCATCAACAGCAAGAAAACCTTGCCTTCCTTTAGTGTTTGTTTTGTGTGCATGTATCCATCCACAGTCACTGTTCACAAACAATATAAATGGCAAGGCCATAGCAGGAGAGATGTGGACATGCTACAGATAACCTAAGCTATTTTTTTTTCATTCACTGGGATGATCAGCAGGAAAAGTTAGGAAAAAAGGCTGAGTCTGAAATGCAAAAGAGAACAAGCCTAACAAAAGTCTTAAAGCTAAATCAGGAAGGCATCATGGTAACTGTAACAAGACCTTTTCTGTTTGAGAAAGGCAGGAAGGTGGAAAAAGGGGTAATGCTAATTAGGAGAAGCTCAGAGGAGATTCACACCACTCTGCCAGTGAGAACCACATGCCCCTGCACAGCTGCTGCTTACAGGAAACACTCATACCAGGACTAGAAACTGTCTTTGTCCATGGGATAATTAGTCCTCTGAGCTGCCCTCAGACTAAGCACAGGCATCCTTCTCCAACCCCCTGCAGCTGGCATTGCTAGCCTACTTACCCTGAAAACAACCTGACAACATGTTAAGACACACTCTGAACTACCATGCAAAAATTCCTCAGAGAGCAAGACTGTAGTCTTAAGGTTTTAAGATGTAGCTCAGATGGCAACCACTTAGTAGAGAAGCACAACACCCACTTTATCTCCTGTCGTCAGACAAGACCTGATAGCTTACAAAAGGGTAACCCCTCCTTCCTGGATACCACAGCTTGTAGCAGATAGGATTATCAAAGAGCAGCAAACCCCCGCTGAACAGTGAAGGATCCCATCACACATATCTCTCAGCTCTAGAAGAGCATTCAAAGTTTGCATCTTTAGAGAATATGCTGTTGGACTCCCAGTGAATGTGTCACTGGAAAAAAAAAAAAAAGTATAGCTCCATTAAAAAAAAAAAAAAAAAAAGAAAGAAAAAAAGCCTCTGTAAATAAGAGATTGTTTTAGATTACTTTTTGTCCCAGTACAAATCTAATGATTTTCATTAAGGTTTGCTTATACTTTTCAAAAGGCAGCAGAACCTACTGTTCCTGGAGTACACTTAACTGGCAATATCCAGTACCATCATCTGCTCCTGTATAAGAAAACCAAGCTCATCTTTCCCCACATACCATTTCTTGTACTTAGGATACAGCTTCAGATCATGCTTGTCACAGGCTTCTTTCAGGGTCTTGTGAAAATGAACAGCATCCTCTTCATTCAAGTAAGTTGGAGTGAGGTCAGTCCCACCACCAAACCACCACTGTTTAGTTCCTACAGGAGAGAGGCATGCAGCAACAGCTTTCTTTTGAACTTGCGAACAACAACATGCTGCGAGCAGTTCCCTGGTAACTACTTTTACAATACAAAACAAAACCATCATTCAGTGGTGTCTCTAAACCTAAATCAAGGAAAACCTGAGTTCAAGGTTGTGGGATGACTAGTTACTTCAAAAAAACATGAAAAACATTTCAAAGCAGTGAAATATTTTGTTCAATATTTTGGACCGCTGACCCTGACTAGAGAGTATAAATTTCACCATGGGCTGGCAACTTCTGTTCAAGAATCCAGAAACATTTCACTGCATGCCAAAGAAAGGGAACCTCATCACTAAATCCAGGGAGGTAATTTACTAGAAATGATCCACAGTCCTCTGGCAAAATAACTGAAAGAAAACTCTCTTTGAGCTTCTGATAGTACATACACTGTCACAAGATTACAGAACACCTCCCAACATTTGACCACTTAGCCTGGAGTCCTGCTTCTGACAGCAGCAAGTTGCAGAAACTCACGGAAGGAAGGCCTGGTGCATGTAAAGAGCAGTGTTTCTGACAGTACAACCCTCCCCAGCTTCTGGACAAAGGTACATACATCTTGACCAGAATGCTTATCAGTCCCTTCACAGACCTCCCTTACACTGAATTTTTTAATTGCTTCTTTGAACGTGTTTTACATGTATTTATAACCTCCTACATTTTAACTTAAATCTGAACCCCCCTGGTGCACACTGCAAAGTCAACTGCAAACCTTTTTACTCTACCAGATACATGCGTCACACCGATTTTACCAACAAAGGTCCAGAGATTAAGAGATCCGGTGCTACAAAACAAACTTGGCAAAGCCAGGAACAAACCTGGACTGTTTCTTAACCTTCTACTCTAGTCACGTTTTCACACTTCCTTCATACAGAGTCACACATTTCATATGTACTTCTATTGGATTAAAATTACCGTCTGCTTCTTCAATTTCAAAGTATCTGTAGTTGAAGTGCATAGTTGGAACATGAGGGTTCTTTGGATGGATAACAGAGCTCACACCCATGGCGCAAAAAGGCAGCTTCCCTAGGTAAAAAGAAAAGATGTACAGGGAAAAAAAAACTTCAGTTTTCCAAATAACTTCATTTATTATCATTTAAGGAACATTACTATTTTTTACTCAGGTTCCAAACTATTCTTCTACTAAAAGAAACTTTTTCATGTTGGGTAACTGTAATTATTAATCAACATGCAGTTATCAACACACACGTCTGTGGACCCAAGTAAATGCTTTTTTTTTTTGGTACTTTTCCCTAAAATGAAAAAATATATTACAGCATCCATTAGATGACAACCCCTTAAAACATAAGGCACTGCTGAAGCTTCCCACCACCCCCAGTTCTCACCATCACCTTTTGCCACACAAACATGGATTTAGTCCTCCTTAGCTTTCAGATCTTTTAGCTTCTCTTCCAACACCTCTTTGGTATGTAACTCCTGGGATGTTTCACTGTTGAGCCATGGCATCATTACTGAGAAAAAAAAAATCTGTGCCTACAGTACATTCGTTGCTTAAAGCAGCAAGACACAGGGAGAAGCTCTCCAATACCTAGTGTTTTAGGGGTATGAAAGTCCCCTTGCCAGGCTTACTGGTTAGAAACCACCACAATGCAAATGGAACTCTTGGGCATTGATTCTCACGTTCTGCTCAAAGGCCGGACTCGGCTTTCACAGTACCTACGCGGCAACAGTCGGCTGAACACATCCCCGTCCCCTACCCCGCCTTCCCGCCAGACACCTTACCATCTTTGGCCTTCAGAGACTTCCCCCTGCTTCGCATCTGCCGCGCTGCCTCCTCGGACAAGAGCCCGTACACGACGGACACGTTCACACCCGCCTTCTCGAAGACCTCGCCGTCCTGCAGCACGCAGCTGATGCCGCCTCCACCTACCAACGCCAGTGTCACCCCGCGCCGGGGCCGCCGCCGCCCGAGGTGACCAAGCCCGGGATGCCCATGCCCGGGGTGCCCCCCGAGGCCCTCCCCCCATACCTTCCTTCCTCTCCCAAGTATCGACGGAGAAGGCGGCGCCGGGGTCCAGCGCGGCCAGGGCGCGGCACACCTCCCCTTGCGTCTCCATGATGAGCAGCTCCATACGGCTTCGCAGCTCTCGCCGCCGCCGCCGCAGCAGCTCCCGCAGCCCACTCACCGGCGGTGCCATGAACCGCTGCCGCAGCTCCTCCTCCTCCTTCTCATCCTCCTCGGATACCGCCATCGCGGCCTGCTGCCACCGCCACAGTCCCAGTCCCAGCCCGCCCAGTGCCCCTGCCGCCGCCAGCGCGGCCCGCCGACCCCCCCGGCCTGCCGCCTCCCGCGGCGGCGCGGAACCCAGCGCTCTTCGGCCCGCTGCGACGGCTAGGGCGAGAGCGGGCGGGCTGCGGGCGGCACCACGGAGCAGCTGCGCCGCCGCCGCCGCCATGCTGGCCACCAGCAGCGCACTGGCGGCGGGGCGGGGAGCGGGGCGGGGCGGGCTGCTCCGCGCGGTATGTAAATTTCCCTTTATATACGGGCATATACGTCTGCTCCTGTACACGAGAGCTCGTCCTGGCCGGGCGCCGCGATGCGGTTTACGGGTGTAAGTGCCCCACAGGCGATCTTCTAGCTGGGTGTCCCTACGGCCGGCCCCAGAGCTGGGCTGGCGCCGGGCTGTGGGTGCTGCGGCTGGTAGCGGCATCAGCGGAGGGAGCGTCCGGGAGCCGCGCCTCCCCCTGTGCGGCGCTGGGAGAGGGGCCCCTGTCCTTGCGTCGTAAAGCGTTTCTGCGTACCGGTGTCAAACAACCCGGTTCCGTCAGAGCAGCTACCTGCGACTGCGGAGTCCTTGCGAGAGTAAAGGCTTGTACAGGGCCAGACGTGGCTGGAATTAGGAGTAAAGATGTATTTTCTTGAGCTACCCCTGTGAACCGAGTTGCTCACCTGTGTAGGGCATTGGCCGGTGTTGTACTTCCAGTAGCTATTTATTAGAAGCCTGACTAGTTTGTGGGACGGCCAGGTTAGTGCGATGGGAGTATTTCCCTTGAATTTGAGAAGGCAAATGCTTGCACCTACTTTGTTCTTTCTAAAGTTGAAGCACGTTTGTTTTCTTTCCTAATAAAATAAGAATTCAGAGTAATAAGGAGAAGGGTTATGGATAGCCAGATAGTGAAAAGTACTACACAGAACCAATTTACAGTTCAGAGAGTGATTTTGTTGGTGCTGGTGTTGGCACCAGATCCATGAAAATGATTTTCTGTTTTCTCAGCTGCCTTGACTTTGGCAGTATTAACAGTGGACTGGTACAACAAACCAGCTAGCACAATGACAACAGACTTTGTCAAGCAATTAAAACGACAGTTTTGGTCAAACAAGCATTTAAGTGACAGTGCAGTTGTTGATGATGGTACTGTGCTGAACCTAGCTTAGGAGAGTTTGAGTTCAAACAGTTGATTTACCAATGTTATTTTTTTAAATACGTACACTTATTTTCTAATAAGTAATGACATTTATTAAACCTGTCATTGATTGAGGGCCCATTTGTGGATTAGGCTGGGAAAAATAGCACCTACCTGAAAATCCCAGCCCAGCAAGGTTTGTACACTGGTATGGGACCGTTCCTCGGAAACGGTGAGCTTCTGATATTTCAGGACTGGTTTGTGCATGTAGTACCCAGGAGGAGATAGTTTCAGGGACGGCTCTGTAGAAAGCAAGGAGATTTGTCACTAATAAGATTCAGGGCTTTGTCATCTGTCCCTTTTCATTATAGGGTAATTTTGAGGGAGAGAGGTCTGTGTAAAGTGATAATGTTCACTCAAAGGCTTAGTTCATTTCCTCATTTCTGATTTTATTCTGCTCTTTGGCAGCAGAGGATGCTGTGAAGCTGCTCAAGCTCTGCGAGTAAGGAGGAAAGGAAACCCGTGAGCTGGGCTCTCTTGCTATCACCTGGGGGACAGGATCACTGATGAGTCAGAAGACCTGAGGCACTGGAGACAGGAGTGAGAGGAGTGTGTCATCATTTGCAGGAGAGATCTGCGGCTTAAGGAGAAGGGCACTACCATTTTAGGGGCTGGGGTAAGTTTTCCTAATTTGGCTGCACTAAGCAGCTCTTCCCACAGTTCTTTATCCAGGGCTGTCTGTGATAGCTTGGTTTCTTCTTGAATCGCATCTACTGGATTTACCTAAACATTTTCGTAACAACCAGTGTGCATTGTGCATTTTCATGCTACTTGCTGTAGTCAAGCTCTGCTCTGTGGTTTCTTAGACACCACTACAATGGAAAAAAAGAAAATAAGGCCAAAAGACAAGTCAAATGCATCATGATGATGAGCATTTAATGTTGGGGTTTTTTTCTGTATTAGTTTGAGTGCAAACTTAGATTGATAACATCTGGTGATTCAGCTGGATGGGACCTCTGGAGGCCACTAGCCCAACCTCAAGGTCTGTTCCCAGGCTGGATGAGGTTGCTCAGGGCCTTCCTTGTCCAGCTGCATTTGGAGAATCTCCTCCCTCCCCTGTTGTGGGCTCCTGCCCAAGCCCTCCACTACCCCCAATGGGAAGTTTTTTTCTCATATCTAGTGAGAATTTCCTTTACTGACACCATATTGTTAGGTCAGCATCTTGCTCTTGCTGCTGAAGCTTAGAAGCACGACTGCTTTACAGACTAGGATTTCTTGGGCTGGATGCTGAAGTGTGGTTAGGCTGCACTGTCTGCTACAGATGAGGAGTAATGGAGCATAAAACACTCCCATGGTTTCTGTGCTGAATCCTCTTGCAGTAACTTCTTGTGAGGGCCTCTTCCCTAACAGCAGTTTAAGGTTGAAACTACAGCCAGTACCATGTTCTTTCCCCATGCAGCTGTGGGGAAGGTATAGTCATATGAAATGACAGCTTGCACAGGAGAGATTTTTTTTTTGTAGCCCTGTTTCTAAGCATGCAACCAAACTGTAAGGGCCAGTAAAAATACTATTGTAGAGAGTAGCTCAAGCTTCCTTTTCCGTATTTGAACTAGTGTGCTTCACCACATTATTTCAGTTTACCTCTCTTTACAGTACTGAGAATAGGAGCATGTACTCATGTGTGTGAGATGCTGAACAATGATAAGAGGCAAGAAAATGATGGTTTACACTTCAATCTGTATTTTCAGTGCATAGTGCTGCTGATATGAAGGTGGAGGCTTTCAGCTTGTACGTGTGCATTGTTGAATTTCTGTGCTCTTCTGTTTCTTTAGAAATACAAAAAGAAGAAAAAGGCTCTCAGAGCTGAGATCAAAACCAAAAGGAAAACCTGGAATTGCTCCTTGCATTTGCTTGAACAAGAAGTGAATTTGAGGAAATGTACCATACCCATTTTTAGTGGGCTAGGTTGAAATTCCAAGGTCTTGACTTCCCTTGAAATCTTCATGTCCTTTTCTAATGTCTGAAAATTTATATGGTGAGATGACTGAGTATTGCATCACATAATGGGCCATCCATTTTCATACCTCTATGTGTTGTCATACTGAAGGTCTTGTGGTGGGTTTTGTTTTCAATGAGAGTGAAGCCATTTAGGTTTGCTTTGTAGCCCAAACCTCTGCTGATAGAAATGAGTGTGATTTTAGAGAAGGTTGTAGGGCTACACTGATTTCAAAAAGATCTGAAGACTGGACTCTTACATACATTTTTATGTAAGATGACCTGCAATGAAGCTAAACTTTTTTTGGGGGGGGGGCAGGTGGCACTGTTTTACCTATACTATGAAGAGAGCTCTGAAGCATATCTACTGCTTGTATTTATGTACTATCTACCTTGTTTTCCTGTTTGGTTTTGTTTGTTTGTTTGGGTTTTTTTTTTTTTTTTTTTTTTTTTTTTTTTTTTTAAATTTGTATTTTAAGAGGGGATTAAAAAAAAAAAAGGAGAAACTGCATATTATAAGTTAGGGGAGAAGGAGCAGGAGTG
>JANHGN010026623.1:33040-45222 GCA_024605025.1 Megaceryle maxima | reverse complement strand
TGAAGAGGGGTCGTGAGATTATCTTCTGCTTGTTTTTGTGTACTTTCTATCTTGTTTTCTGGTTTGGTTTTGTTTTTTTTTTTGGGTTTTTTTTTTTTTTTTTTTTTTTTTTTTCTTAATTAGAATTTGTATACAAAGAGGGTATTAACAAAAGAACAGGAGACACTGCATATTCTAAGGTAGTGCAGAATGATCAGGTCTGATTCAGATGGAGACAAGCACAGTACTTTCATTGAGGCTGTTTGATACTTTTGTCTTGAGCACTGAATTAATGCAGTTGCTTATCAAAAAAATCAAAGAAAAAGATTTGTTGGGAGCAGAAAAATTCCCATCAAGTTGGCATGACTATTACTTTTAAAGTTAAAAGAGCCATTCTCATTCAGTTTATCCCACAAAACCTTGATCGTGACTTCAAAGTGATGCTGAGGGCTTACAAAGTTGGTCAAGTACTCTTGTTTAACAGAGGTCAGCTCAAAGATTTTGCGTGACAGTGTAAGATGAGTTTAGTATTTCAGTATGTGTCAGAGAGAGATGTAAAAGCTTTGTTGACTGAGCTGGAACAGCAGGTGATGTGAAAGTTGTAAGATAAAGATTAAAACTTTTCCTTCTCTGAGATTTCAGTAATTTGTCTGGACGACAAGTTCATAGGAATATTCCTTTTTTTTTTTTTTTTTTTTTTTTTCTTAGTGCAGGATTGATTCTCCTGAGAATATGAATGAAGGAAAGAGTAACACTGTAGAAGCTGCTGTGCTGAAATTGCTTCAGGCTACCTCCTGGAAGGTAAGAGAAGTTGTGAAATGCCTAGGAAAGCCTCTCTTCCTCTAACGCTTGATCACCTTTACAAAGAGAATTAAAAAAAAAAAAAAATTTAGCATTGCCCAAAGCAAGTGAGTCTCCCTGGAGTGGTTTGCACTAACAATCAAGCTGCATGAAACCCCCTCTGGAAATCTACTAGTATTCCAGACCAAGTACTACAATCTTCCCTGCATTTCCCTTCAATTCTCTGTTGTTTTCCTGCTTCCTCTGCACCCTTGCTTCTGCTCTGCCTGCAGATTTTCTATTACATAACACCATCTTCTTAAAACATCAGGAATTTTCCAAAACCATAGCTATTGCATATGTGGCTTCATCAAGGCTAAAAAGCCAAAGCGTGACCTTTTCTCCTGGGCTTCCAAGGAAAAGGAAAGAACAAACAGGAGTGATCTGTTGAAGTGGATTCCCTATTTCTTTTCTTGTACTGACATAGAGGTCAAACACACTGCTGCCCTGCCCTAGTGTCATAGTAAGTTGTTGTTTTGGGGGTTTTTTTTGTGTGTGTGTGTGTTCCTTTTTGCTGTTGTTTGTTTTGGT
This sequence comes from Megaceryle maxima, assembly GCA_024605025.1. Lineage (NCBI taxonomy): Eukaryota > Metazoa > Chordata > Aves > Coraciiformes > Cerylidae > Megaceryle > Megaceryle maxima. The sequence continues at coordinate 43,872 of JANHGN010026623.1, read as the reverse complement.
TTGTTTTTTTTCTTGCAGCTACTGTAGCTGTTTATACGGACTAAATGTAATGTTTGCTGTTACGAAAGTCCATCCAGAAGCCAAAATACACACCCTTCCGTCTTCTCCGGAATAATCGGTATGTTGTTTATGGTTAAGCTAAAGGACCAGCTGAGTTAGCTCACAAGTCTTAAGACATTTGTGTCTGCAGCTATTTCTGTGTAACAGACCTACACTGTGACAGTGTGGCTGAAACCGCTTTACTGTCTGGGCAGCTCTACAGAGCTCCAGAGATTTATAGTCTTTGAAATGCTCCTGTGTAACTACAGAACTAGACTTAAAACTTGTAGATCTAAAATCACAAGCTCCCTTAGGTTCAGTCATGCTCATCAAGAAACCTTGATTCTAAGGGTGTCAGAAAGCACTACACATTTTAAAATGGTGTAAAATAAGATTCTTCCTGCTCTTTCAAAGAGAGATGCTAAAATTTTTCACTGTCATAACCTCAGCAACTCAAAGTTAGAAGAGCTTGCAGTGCTCTTGTGTGTCTTGTGTGCAGAGCTGCTTGTGTGTCTATAGCCCTTACTGGGGTAAGGCACGGTGGCAGGACAAAAGCTGTGTTGTTAGTTTCTAATTAATTTTTAATCAATTGGATTGATTATATTCACACCAGTAACTTTGTAAGTGTTCACATTTTGTACAGCTTGCTGTGGTTTTCAAGATTTTTGAATTGGAGAATCTCACAATCTGCACTTGCTAATCAGGCTTCTGTAAGGCACATGTAAGTGAGCATTACACAGTATTCAGCACTTTTTGTAATATTTTAAGTTATTAAAATAGACAAGGAAGATAACCAATGTTATAAACAGGAACAGCACACAAAAGGGGTGTTGTGGTCATTTAGCAGCTGGCGATTTGGGATTCATGATGGTTCCTGGCTATAGCATTTTTAACCTGGTGCTGGGGGACTGGTTTAACATCTGGTAGAAGAGTTTTAATGCACCATCTTAATCTTACCCTTACACTGTACTGCAGGGATTAGGTCGGGCAGGAGTTTTATGAAAAAGAGGGTAAACTGTTTTTCTTACATTGCCTCAGGAATACTAGTGATAAGGCCTGTTTATTATATTAATTACTGTCAAGTAAGAGATTCTCTTTCCTCATGTTCTTATTTCACAGAAGTTATAACTACAGGTTTTGCAATGGCCATTATTCAATGATCAAATCTAACTATCAGACTTGACTTTCTCTCTTGGTTTAAATCTAGTATCTTCATTCTTCTGCAGGGTGGGTATGAAATGCAGAACAGAGTAGGGTAGAATGAGGTCTCTTACCACAGCATAGAAACCTGGTGGGATTGTAAGGTTATTCATCAATATTTCCTCAGTTTTCAAAACACTTAAAATTCTCAAGCATCCGAAGGCACTTTTTGGTGCAGTCAGCATCCCACATGCATGGCTCTGAGTGTCAGTGAGGGCTGTACCTTTAAAGTAATATGATCAGAGTGGTTCAGACCAAGCATCTGCCTGCTCCCCATCTCAAGCAATGGCCCCAAGCTCACCTCTAATGGTTTGCCGGGAGCTTAGCATGTGAAAGGGTGCTTTCTGGGAAACGGCTGGTTCAAGCTTGGGAAAGCCCTGCCTACCTCACAGCTACCCAGACCAGCAGGTAAGGAATCAGAGAATAATATCATGGTTTGAGTTGGAAGGGACCTTTAAAGATCATCTAGTCTAACATCCCCGCCATAGGCAGGGACACCTTCCACTAGACCAGGCCCCATCTAACCTGACCTTCAACACTTCCAGGGAAGAGATATCCACATCTTCTCTGGGAAACCTGTTCCAATGCCTCACCACCCTCATAGTAAAGAATTTCTTCCTTACATCTAGTCTAAATCTACCCTATTTCAGTTTGAAAGCATTACTCTTCATCTTGTCACTACATTCCCTGATAAAGAGTCCCTCCCTGTTTTTCCTGTAGGCCCCCTTTAAGTACTGGAAGGCCACTGGAAGGTCTCCTTGGGACCTTCTTTTCTCCAAGCTGAACAACCCCAACTCACTCAGCCTGTCTTCATAGGAGAGGTGTTCCAGCCATGTGATCATCTTTGTGGCCCTTCTCTGGACATGCTTCCACAGGTTCATGTCTTTCTTGTGCTGAGAACTCCAGAATTAGACAACAGTACTTTAGGTGGGGTCTCACCAGAGCAGAGGGGGAGAATCACCTCCTTTGACCTGCTGAACATGCTGCTTTTGATGCAGCCCAGGATTTGAATTGGTCCCCTCCAACCCCTAACATTCTGGGATGTGAGCACACATTACTGGCTCACATTGATTTTTTTCATCTACCAACACCGCCAAGTCCTTTTTCATAGGGCTGTTCTGAATCCACTCATCACCCAGCCTGTACTTGTTCTTGGGATTGCCCTGACCCAGGTGGAGGACCTTGCACTTGGCCTTGTTGAACTTCATGAGGTTTGCACAGGCCCACCTTTCAAGCCTGTCAAGGTCCCTCTGGATGGCATCCTTTCCTTCCAGTGTATCAACCTTACCACACAGCTCGGTGTTGTCAGCAAACTTGCTGACACTCCCACTCTCCATGTTGCTGATGTGTTGTTAAGATGTTAAACAGTGCCAGACCCAGTATGGACCCCTGAAGAATGCCACTCATCGCTGGTCTCCATTTGGACATTGAGCTGTTGACTGCAACTTTTTGAGTGCGACCATCCAGCCAATTTCTTATCCACTGAGTGATCAATCCATCAAATACATTACTCTTCTTTTTAGAGACAAGAATATCACATGGGACAGTGTTGAATGCTTTACAGAAGTTTAGATGGATGACATCTGTAGGTATTTTCTTATCCACCAATGCTGTAATTCTGTCATAGAAAGCCACCAAATTTGTGAGACACAATTTGTCCTCAGTGAAGCCATGTTGGCGATCACAAATCACCTCCTTGTTTTCCGTGTACCCTAGCATAGTTTCCAGGAGGATCTGCTCCATGATCTTCCTAGCCATAGAAGTGAGGATGACTGACCTGTAGTTCCCCAGGTCTTCCCTTTTTTCACTTTTAAAAAAATGGGGGTTATGTTTCCCCTTTTCCAGTATCGGGAACTTCACCAGACTGCCACAACTTCTCAGAAATTATGGTTAATGGCTTAGTAACTTCATCTGCCAGTTCCGTCAGGACCCATGGATGCTTTTCATCAGGTCCCATGGACTTGTGCACCTTCAGGTTCCTTAGATGGTCTCAAACTTGATTGTCTCCTACAGTGGACAGTTCTTAATTCTCTCAGCCCCTGCCTTTGCCTTCTGTGACTTGGGTGGTGGCTGGAGCACTTGCTGGTGAAGACTGAGGCAAAAAAGTTTTTGAGTACCTCAGCATTCTCCATATCCCAGGTAACCAGGTCTGCTGTTTCCTTCCAGAGAGGGTCCACATTTTCCCTACCCTTCCTTTTATCAGTGATGTACCTATAGAAGTTTTTATAGATTTAATTAGATCTGGCAAGATTTAATTTTGTCAAGGCTTTAGCTCTCCTAACCTGATCCCTGGCTGCTTGGACAATTTCTCTATATTTCTCCCAGGCTACCTGTCTTGCTTCCACCCTCTGCAGACTTCCTTTTTGTGTTTGAGTTTGTCATGGAGCTCCTTGTTCACCCCTGCAGGCTTCTCAGTATTTTTGCCTGACTTCTTTGTTGGGATGCTTCACTTCTGAGCTTGGAGGAAGTGATCCTTGAATATAAGCAGCTTTCTTGGTTCTTCATCAACAGGTTAGCGAATTTCTAAATTAACCCACTGTCTTGAACAGTTTTTTCTTCTCTCAAAACTCTGAGAAATGAAGAACAATTTTTTGTTACTGACAGTTCTTATGTCTGGTTTGAAAAAGAGCACCTTAAAAGGCCAGTCGTTAAATGTCTTGGCAGCATTCTGGTTTTAGTCTTGCCTAAGAGGAATCACCATCTGTTGAATCACAACTTTCACTTCCTTTGTTGCCTAAGTTTCTTAATCTTTAATCTCACATTAGTCTAAGTCTGTCGACAAGGCAATGTCACCAAAGCAGGAATAATAATAACACTGGAGATGTGGCTGGGGACCATAGAGGCAAGTCTGGGGAGGGACTCTAGGGACTGGGATGGAGTGGAGAAGCAGTGCAGCCCCCATACAGGCGGGGTGCTCTGGGGGAGAGCTGACAGCAAGAGCAGAGAGCAGAACCTTCTGGGGTCTGTTTGACAGTTTGGAAATCACCAATCTTTTTTAAAAGTTAATTTTCCCAAGTGGGTTGAACTACTCCAGGTGGGCCTTGTTGGGTACAGTGTGGCTTGCAAGGACTGAAACAGATTTGAGGAGGAGGCCAGTGTATTGAAAGCCACAGAATCAATTTCTTACTGATGCTAGTGTCTGCCAAGAACTTACTATGTACGACACCTTATCAGAGATCTCAGAATTGCTGATAAGGTGTGGGATGTTGTAGAGCAGCTGCACCACCTCAGCATCAGACTTCCTTTTTTTTTTTCTATTTATATAACTCTGCATTCTTGCCAAGACGTGCCTTGTCATGAGTTCTGTGGGATTTTATTGTCTTTTCAGCTTTTAAATGAAACAGTGTCCCAAACAATACTGATCTCAGCACTGGATTATCTTCCCCTCTGGGTACTTCTTCAGTTTCATTCTTTTTCAGTGTAATAAAACGCAGAGCTCTGTCTCAATGCCTTCCTTCCTCCATTCTTCAAAACCACCTTGAAAGTCCCTGGCTAGACTATCACATGCTCATCACTGATTTTCCCCAAGGGCCCTGTTTCTTGTGGAAACACAAGTCCTTAGGATTGTTGTTCTGAGTCTACTTAGCACAAGAGAGCTGTTTTCTACTTGTGGAAAACTCCTGCAACTTTTTCTCTCCCACAGGTTTCAAACTTTTCCTCTCTTACAGCCTTCCTCACACTCCATTAATGTGAGATGTGGACCAGTCACAGCAGCATTGTGCCTGCTCCCTGGAGAAACAGAATTTCTCCCTCTAAATTTCTTAAGAGCCTTTGGAGAAGTTCCCTTGTTTTATCTATCAAAGGAAGATGTAAGAGGATGGCTTTTAATTTTAAAACAAGGGGCCATGTGATAAACATGGAACATAAGGCCCTACCTGTCTTTGTTGATTCTTAAGATAGGCTGTATCTTAAGTTACAGGGTTGAGTTGCAAGGTATCAAAATTTAAACTAGGTATGAAGGAGGAAGGGGAAATAACCGGGCCTTTTAGGAATAAGCCCAAGGGAAACAACAAGAGACTTGAGCATCTCCCCTATGAAGAAAGACTGAGGGAACTGGGGCTGTTTAGTCTTGAGAATAAAAGACTGAGCGGGGACCTTATTAATGTCTATAAATATCTGAAGGGTGGGTGTCAAATGGAAGGAGCCAATCTCTTTTCTGTAGTGCCCAGCAATAGGACAAGGAACAATGGAAATAAACTTAAGCATAGAAGGTTCCACCTCAACATGAGGAGGAACTTCTTTACTGTGAGGGTGATGGAGCACTGGAACAGGCTGCCCAGAGAGGTTGTGGAGTCACCTTCTCTAGAGACCTTCAACACCTGTCTGGACATGTTCCTGAGAGACATTCCCTAGGTGATCCTGCTTTAGCAGGGGGGTTGGATTCGATGATCTCTAGAGGTCCCTTCCAACCCCTAACATTCTATGATTCTAAGCATGCCAGGGCTTGAAGGATAGTGAGGACTCTCACTCTGCTGTTTCATTTGAGAAAAGGGATAGATGTTTAGAAATCATGGAAGCACCTGAGAAGGGTCTGGTAGGGAATGGAGCCCACACTCATAAAAAGGCATTGGAATCCTTAACTCATCTGAAGTGTATCTATACCAATGCATGCAGTAGCAGCAACAGACAGGAAGAGCTTGAAAGCCATGATGCACCAGGAAAACTGTGATATAGTGGCTATCACAGAAACTTGGTGGGCCTTACCTGACTGGAGTGCCGCAGTCAACGGCTACAAGCTCTTCAGGAGTGATAGACAGGGAAGGAGAGGCAGTGGAGTTGCCCTGTATATTAGAAAATGCTATGTGAGCTCTGAAATTGATCATAGTGATGATGGGGTTGAGAGGTGTTTGGATTAGGTTAAGGGTCAATAAAGCTGATATCGCTGTGGGAGTCTGCTATAGACCGCTCAACCAGAGCAGTGAGGTGGATGAAGACTTCTATAAGCAGTTGGGAGAAATCTTGCAGTCACTTGCCATTGTTTTTGTGGGGGACTTAACCTCCCAGGTATCTGCTGGGAATACAACACAGCAGAGGGAACAATCCAAGAGGCTCCTGGAATGTGTGGAGGAGAACTTCCTCACACAGCTGCTAAGTGAGCTGACCAGGGAAGGTGCTCTCCTGGGCCTGCTTCTTGTGAACAGGGAAGAACTTGTAGGGGAAGTAAAGGTTGGAGGCCACCTAGGGCACAGTGATCATGAGATGATTGAGTTTTCAATCCTTGTAGAAACAAGGAGAGGGGTTAGGAGAACTGCCACCTTAGACTTCCAGAGGGCAAACTTAAACCTGTTCAGGAGACTGAGTGGCAAAGTCCCTTGAGAGGCTGCCCTAAAGGATATAGGAGCCCAGGAAGATTGGACATACTTCAGGAGAAAAGTCTTAAAGGCACAGGAGCAGGCTGTCCCCATGTGCTGGAAAACAAGTAGGCAAGGAAGGAGACCGGCCTGGCTAAATAGGGACCTTTGGCTGGACCTCGAGAACAAAAGGAAGTCTATAACCTTTGGAAGAGGGGGCAGGTCTCTCATGAAGACTATAAAGATGCAGTGAAGCTATGCAGGAAGAAAATTAGGAGAGACAAGGCGCAGCTACAGCTCAACCTAGCTACAGCTGTTAATAATAATAAAAAAATTTTCTATAAATTCATTAACAACAAATGGAGGATTAGGGAAAATCTCCATCCTTTATTGGATGCAGAGGGAAACATAGTTACAAAGGACAAGGAAAAAGCTGAAGTGCTCATCACCTACTTTGTCTCAGTCTAGCCGTGGAACTGGCTGTTCCCTGGACGCCCGGCCTCATAAGCTAGGAGACAGGGAGGGGAAACAGAATGAAATCATCACATTTCAAAAGGAAATAGTCACTGACCTGCTACACCGCTTGGATGCACACAAGTCTATGGGACCAGATGGGTTACACCCAAGGGTGCTGAAAGAGTTGGTGGATGTGCTCACCAAGCCACCTTCCATTATTTACCTGAAGTCCTGGCTAACTGGGGAGGTCCCAAAAGACTGGAGGGTAGCAAATGTAACACCCCTCTACAAGATAGGCAGAAAAGAGGATCTGGGAAACTATAGACCTGTCAGTCTGACCTCAATACCAGGGAAGGTCATGGAGCAGATCATCTTGAGTGCCATTACAAGCCATATAGTGGACCAGCGGGTGATCAGGCCCAGTCAGCATGGGTTTATGAAATGCAGGTCCTGCCTGGTGATCCTGATCTCCTTCTATAACAAGATGACCTGACTATTGATAAGGGAAAGACTGTGGATATTGTCTACCTAGACTTTCAAAAAGCATTTGACACTGTTTCCCATAGAATTCTCATGGAAAAACTGTCTGCTCATGCTCTGGATGAGCATACAATCTGTTGGATCAAGCACTGGCTGGCTGGATGGTTGCAAAGAGTGGTGGTCAGTGGAGTTAAATTCAGCTGGTAGCCAGTCACAAGTGGTGTTTCTCAGGGCTCAGTGTTGGGAGCATTTCTGTTAAATGTCTTTATTGATGATCTTCATAAGGATATAGAGTGTATCATCAGTAAGCTTGCAGACGACACCAAGTTAGGCAGGAGTGTTGATCTGCACGAGTATAGGGAGGCTCTACAGAGAGACTTGGATCGATTGGATCAGTGGGCCAATGTTAATGGTATGACCTTCAATCTTACAAAGTAGGATTACAAGTTACTAAGTTCTTATGATTTTTAAACTGACAGATTTGCTAATTTGAAGTCAATGTTTTGGATGTGCAATGTATAGCTCAGTTATTTCAATTACACTTGTGTAAAAGACAAATTGCTTGTTCTGTTCAACAGTTTTATAGGTTTTAATATCTTTTAAGTTTTGCTGTACACTTTCTTGTATAACTTCTCCATTGTATAAATTCTCCATAAACTCAGATAGCAAGTTACAGCTTGCATTCAAGCAGCTTGATATATTTGATTGACTTTTTCAGTGCTGAGGTCTTTGGATCTTGAAAAATGTCTGAGCTAACATGTTTTCCAGCCTTTCCTGGAAGTACTGGGAAATGAACTCCAACAGCTGTCATTCATTAGCTTGATCAGCTGGGTTTTTTTGAAGTACAAACCCCCAGGCTTACTCTGGAAGGGAGACCTACTAGATCTCTGAAAGCTTTGGTTATTATTTAATAAGTTCAGAAACTGTTGAGATTCAATGTATTTTTTCTGAAAGTTTTCCCTGTAATTTGTGGGTAAAATGACAGCAAAAGAGAAAACTTACCTTCTTTGTTTTGTCCCTGTATCTCCTTCTATACTTCTAAATCCAGCCCCTGCCCCACCAGAGGGTTGGGGACAGATGGGGTTGGGGAACAGATAGTGGTGATAGTGGTTCTACTGCTGATGATTCAATGTATGGTCCATGGGTTGTTAGGCAGGGCATTAGTCTATCACAAGACAAGAAGTCAGAGTGCCTATTGAAATTACCAGGCAGCAGGCTTAAATCAAGCAAGTTCTTTTCACATAGCACAGTAGAAATGAACTATCAGACTGATGCATGCAGGATGCTACAGAGACCAGGAGTATAAAGGGCCCAAAAAAAAAAAGGGCTGAAGAAAATCACAGAAAGGTGTTTTAATGCATAGATGCAAAGACAGCCTCAAGCTCTGTCTGTCCCTGAACGGCAAATTACCAGATCTCACAGGGGCATTAGAGGATGAGTCAATCTTGCCATGTTTTTTTGTACTCTTTCCCAAAGTACCCATTATTTGCCACTATCAGAGGAAGGAGCCTGGCTTTTTATAGATTTGGTCTGATTCACCATGGCTGCTGTTGTTTCACTGACCCCCTATGTCTGTGAAACAGGAGCATGATTCAGGATTCAGACTGGGTATGCATTTTCCAGTGTGCAGAAAAAAAAAAGTCATGTCCTCAGCCACACCACAACCTGTTCTCACTTTGTTAATATGCAAGGTTAATGAGGACAAATACATCTGCTCGACCTAAACGTATCCCCTAGACTAAGAGTGGAAGTGCATTAGATCTTGGGGTGGTTTGAGGAAAAAAAGTAAACCAACATCAAGTTACTCTTAATTCTGCTGTGGTCTTATTTGGTTAGCTCACAAATATTTAGGAACAGAAAGAAAAATGCAGGCTTCCAGTGTAGTCCAAAGCCAAAAATGTAATCCACGGTTTGTCCTTAATCCCATGAGGATCATTTCAAATGCTTCTAGTGCTTTTGGCAGGAATATTAAATTACAAAATCTAGGATACTTGCCAGAAGCAGACAAAAAGAAGGTTTGTAGTAAAAGCAGTGCCCCTGGTCTATGCTTCTGCAGGAGCAGAATGGCACCACACTATGGATGATTGCTTTGGAAAAAAACCCAAAACAACAAAAAACAAACAAACAACAAACCAACCCCAAACAAAAACCCCACCCCAAATTAAAAGGGCAACTTCCCATAAGTTTCTTACAGGAATCCATTCCAATTAGTTTCCAGTACTTCTCCCAAATTACTAATGATAAAGTGAGAGGAAATGGCCTCAAGTTGCATCAGGGTAGGTTTAGATTAGATATTAGGAAGAAATTCTTCACTTAGAGAGTGGTTAGGCACTGGAACAGACTGCCCAGGGAGGTGGTAGAGTCACCATCCCTGAAGGTGTTTAAAAACAAGTAGGCGTAGCACTCAAGGCTATGGTCTAGTAGATAGACGTTAGGATGAAGGTTGGACTTGATGATCCTAGAGGTCCTTTCCAACCATAATGATTCTGTACTAAAATAGGTACTATTCAGTGTCTGACAGTGACTGTCTTGTCAGTATATTGAGCTTTTCTTCAATGGAGGTAAAAGTATTTATCTGTCTCCTTTCCAGCTCAGGCTGGGGAGTGAGCTCCAGAGCTTGACTTCTGTTTTGCCTGTGTGTTGGAAGGAACTTGCAGAACACAGTGGGATTTCTTCAGAGGCAGCTGTGATATAACTAAGTGGTAGGAAAGGGTGGAGAGGAGGAGATGTTGATCTCAGAGCTGTTTTCATGCTTATCTTTCTTGCCTTTTCTTGCTTGGGAGGATATTTATGTCTGCCAGCTGGGACTCACCTGCAGTTGCATGTCTTCTGTTGCAAAGCAAATTGACTTTTTAGGGAGTTTAAAAGACACATATAGACTGTACACCTGATATGTTAGAAGCCACATCCTGTACCACATATGCAATTGCAGTTGCAAACAAAAAATAGGACACATTTTCCACTTGTTACACAGGTTTTGATAAATTTAAACATGAGATAGCATCTAGCTTGTTATCTCTGTTCAGATTAAAAGGTTTGACAGAACACCAAAACTAAAGGGAACGTGACAGATCAAATACATGGAGAAGCACTGCACGCTGCCTCTCTGCTTCAAAGAAGGTAGATGTAAGTTCTGGAAAGCCTTGGAGGCACAAGGCTTGTTAAACCCACCACAAATTTATCGGAGCAAGCCAGACATGTATTCAGGGAAACATGTCTGGCAACATTGAAGTTGCTTAAAAAAATAACAGCACTGCTTTCTAAACATAAATTCCTCTTCCCCTAAGTTAGAAATCATTAGCTACTTTCATCAAAGGAAACTGTTAAGTTACATTTTTCTTGTTAACTGTATACTTATTTTTTTCC
>JANHGN010026623.1:0-23866 GCA_024605025.1 Megaceryle maxima | reverse complement strand
GTAGTTATGCTGGCCTAGAATAACTTTACTAAACTTCTCTGTTGTTTTTATCTTCAACTGCTAAGAAGTTTGTGGCATACATTAATCAAGATACCTGATTTAAAACCCAAAATGACCATAATGATGGGGGGAGAGGGAATAGTGGGTGTATACATATGGTTCCTTAAGTACATGTAGTTGACTGTGTCTTGTGATTGTGTCTTGTGGTTTTATTATAGAAAGCTAAATAATGATCCAGTGGGTAAGACAGATCATGAAGAGCTTAAGGCTTTTCTGGGCAGCTATAGCTGGTTTTTTTAAGTGTCCATTTGCTGTGTAGAAAACTTCAGAGCTTCCACTCCACAGATGGAAGGGGAATGTTAGTGTACAGGACTATTAACTTGAGTTTCAGATTTAATGCCAGTTTTGCCTCAGTTAGTTCCTTTAAACATTGGCTGTTCAGTAGTGTCAATCAGTCATCTGCTGTGGATGCTACTGGGAGATCCAAGTGCAAACAGAAATACCTGGGTTTGAAGCTGTGCTGTTAGACAGTGCACCAAAGGCTATGTTAGAGAAGCAAACTCCCTCCTGCTCCTCCCAACTCAGTTAATTACATTTCTTCCTTTCCTGAGGGGGGGATGAGGAGGGGCACCTAATAAGAAGCACACTAAAAGCTACTAGCATTATAGAGATGCTGTTCAAAACTTTATGAACTCTCACAATTGGTATTAGAAGCCAGCTGGGTCAAGTGTCACAGACCAGATTGCTCTTGTTTCCTGGAGTTGTTTCCATTTGTAGAATCATTAGTGCAACTTAACACCTATTGAGTAATTCATGCAATGTAAACCTGACTGTTTTTGTAGCTACTTACATTAACAGTGTATTCCAGTTATTTCCTTTTCAGATAGTGAACAGGACATGGACTGAGCATGCTTCTTAGGTCACCCCATGAACATTCTAGAATTATTGGAAGTTCTTGAGAATCTGAGTCATGTCCTTTCCTAATTCAAAGTTTCACTGGTGAGTTCCTTCTTACTACCTGTCACCTCCCCACCCTGACAGGTACTCATGCCTGTTTGCACACCACAAAATGTTTCGTGTTATCACAAGTGACCTGTGCCTGCAACTGCTAGAATAAACTGTCAAAGTTCATTTGTGAACAAAACTTGTAACTAAACTTGCAGCTTGCCTTCCTTGGTTTTTGGTGGGTTTGTTGCTGATTGTGGATTTTAGTGATTTCATTCATATAAGCAAATTAAAATGAATTTTAAATCAAGATGCTGCAGATCCATCTGTAATTTTTCCTACAAAATTACAGCAGTAATTACAAATGAACAGATTTATGGTATCAAGGTTTTCTTATAGATATCTGAAGAAAAGGACAAACAGGTAAGTTTATAAAGCACACTTGATTAGTCTACAAGTATGCTATTATTTGTAGTAATTAGGTTTGCATATTTTGCTTTTTACAAAACAAGTTATTAGCAGATTTGGTATTGACAACTGACCATATTGTGTTCAGGGATAAAACACCTAGCAAGATAAACCATGAGACACAGATGAGCTTCCAGGCATGTAAATAAACACCAGAAAAAAATGTATTGTGCATAAATTTTGGATTTGTTTGGGTTGGGGTGTTGTTTTTTGACATTGATGTAGTGTAGACTTTTTTTCACCATAGTTGATAAAGCACAACCATCGTGTGGGGTGCATAAAGAAGAGTGTGTCCAGCAGGTCGAGGGAGGTTCTCCTGCCCATCTGCTCTGCCCTAGTGAGACCTCATCTGGAGAATTGTGTCCAGTTCTGGTCTCCCCAGTTCAAGAGGGACAGGGAAATACTAGAGAGAGTCCAATGGAGGGCTACAAAGATGATGAAGGGACTGGAACATCTCTCTTATGAGGAGAGGTTGGGCAACCTGGGGCTGTTTAACCTGGAGAAGAGAGGACTGAGAGGGCATCTTATTAATGTTTACAAATCTCTGAAGGGTGGGTGTCAAGTAAAAGGGGCCAGTCTCTTTCCAGTGGTGCCCTGGGATAGGACAAGAGGTAATGATATCAAGGTGAAACACAGGAAATTCCACCTCAACATGAGGTGGAACTGCTTTGGCAGGGGAGTCAGACTCGATGATCTTCAGAGGTCCCTTCTAACCTCTATCATTCTGTGATTCTGTGATCAGCCCAAGTATTAGTAAATCTGAGTCTGACCATCCTGCATAGGTGAAACTTTCAAAGAAACCTGTACCCCCCCCCAAGTATATTGTTAGCTGAAAGTAGGAACTAATAACAATCAGAATTGCTTTATCAACTAGGGAGGGAAGAAAGGTCCATGGACTGGATGCCAGTCATTTTTTTATTTATCTTTATATTGGCAATTGCATTTTCTGTTCCTTTTCATCAGGAATAACTATCAAATATACTAAACAAATGAGTGCTTACTCCAAAGTGGAGTATCTTTTATCCTAATTTTTTTTTGCTTTGTTGAAAAAAAAGGTTGTTTAGAGTTCATAGTAGAGAACTTAAACAAATGTGTGGGAGTAGAATTAGTTTAGACCACAGACAAACGTCAGGACTCTCAGATCTGCATTCTGTTTGTTTGCCCAGTATTGAAATCAGCTTGGCTGCCTCTTCATTGCCTCTGAGGACTGTGGATACACTTCATCTTAAAGATGCTGGTAGGTAAAATAATCTGATTCAGTCTTTCAGAATTCTGGTTTATGTGTTTGAGTTATTTCCTAGTCAAAGGTATGTTGTTTGGTTGGTTGTATTTTTTTCTCCTGTTGTTTAGGGAAAGCTGGTTTTGCTCAATTTAACAAGCACACCAACCAAACATTGCATCTTTGTTTTCAGTGAAACTGATTCCTAAAAATGATACAGTAAGGTGAAACCAGTTATAACAGTGGTCATTCTAGACATACTTTTGCAAATCTCAATGTACTTTTTTTTTCCACTGTAGTATTAATATTGTTTTTTTTCCTTTAAATCTCTTCTATTCTCGTGGCAAAGGTTAGAGCCATTTTTGGAAATGCATTTTTTTTAAATCTGTTAGAGGCTTTTCCTCTTCGAACTAGCCACTATAATATCCACAGACAGTTATTAATTACCTCTTTTTCAGACTTGTATTTGCCCATCTATCTTTCCAAAGATGCAATTCTGACACTTCCTAAACCAGAGGCAGGAAGAGAGAACAGTAAATTCACATTACAGATGACACTGAAAATCAGCAATCCTCTTTTCATTCCAAACTGCAATAAAATACAATTGCTAAGCTCTCCACACAATAGCAATCTGAAAAATGTTGGCTTGCTAATTTCAACAAATTATGACTGAGGAAGAATAAGAAAGTGCAGTCTTCCAATTTCAAAAGCCCCTGGGTTTGCAATAGAAGCTGTGGTTTGTTTATTCCTTTTCAGTCCACATAGCGGGATGGCAGGAGAGGGAGGGGAGCACCTGTAATTCTATGATTTCTAGACTATTGGTGCAAGGAATCTGAAAATTCTGAACACTCCTTCCCAAGAGGGCTGCCAGTATCTGTAGGGCTCCTGATATTCCCAATTTTGTAAATAAAAATCTGCTTAGTAGACTGTCTGTGGGCCAAGACACCAGAACTGCTCAACGTCTGAGGAGCTCAATGAGTAAACCAGCAAGAGTTCAAGCAGGATCCCAAGGGAAAAGTGCCTCTTGTCTTTGATTTAAAATGTATACCTTAAAAATTCGCTAACAAATGTCATTCTATTTGAGAAAAAGCAAGCGGTCTGCATAACGATGGCTGAACGCTCCAGAGAATGTTGTCAGCAGTGACCAGCTGCAGTCAGATGCAGCTAGTACGAATCTGCTTTGCCTTTTGGTGTCTCATGGTGACATCAGATCTCCTCTGGCTTAAAACAAAGCTGATCCCCTACCTCAGTTTTACAGCTACAGCTTGCCCTGATGTTCTTATTCCTAAACTCTGAAATGCTTTCAGAGTCATCTGACAGGACCCATAGATCCCACCAATCAAAGACTGATCTGGACCATAATGCATCTGATCCAAACTGCAATGTTGGCCCAAACTCTCTTTTCAGACTCTTTGGACATAGGTAGAAGTTATATATAAGAAATATTTGGTTTTTAAAAAACAAAACAAAACAAAACAAAAACTAAACCTGTGCAATGTCAAAAAATTTTCTTTAACATTTTATTTTTTATTTTTAAGCCACCCTTTTTCTTTCCTTTCATGTAGTCCAGTCTTCTTCCTTTATGTTTGCCTGCTGGACTGAATGACATGAAAAATCATAGAATGGTTTGGGTTGGAATGAACATTTAAAGGTGACTGAATCCAACCCCCTGCAGTGAGCAAGGACATCTTCAACTAGATGAGGAGGCTCTGTTCCCTGTCCAACCTGACACTGAATGTTTCTAAAGATGGGGCTTCTACCACCTGTCAAGATACATGTCATCATTTATGTGGTAGCAGTTTGGTGTCTTGGTTCAAGACACAACTAGGACTGTGTTTTGAAGAGGGGATACAAAAATTGCCTTTTTTGTTCTTAGAAAGCAAAACAATTCCACTTAGAGAGTGGCATATTACAGAATTTGGTCATAATTATTTTGTGGAAGCTACTTAGCTCTGTAAGATGCTTAGATAAATTTTAAGAGATCACTCTAAATACATCAGGTAAGCTCTAGTCTGAAGTGATATTTAAGTTAGTGTAAAGGTTTTAGTAACCCACTTTGCAGGCATTTTAGATGGAAAAAGAAAAAAACCAAACCTGTTCAGAAAGCAGGCTGTGTGACCTACCCACACATGCTGAAACACTGTTTCTTCACAAGCAGACACAACAGCAGATGAATCCCTTTTGGAAAAACAGCCTCGGGTTAGAGTAGAAGACTGGAAATGCTGGAAAGAGTAAAGGCAAATAAGTGCTGTCTGGAAAAGGTAAAGTCTTAGAAGTTCTTTTTCTGAAAATATTTTTTTAGTCCCCAGTGTGACTCCTGCAAAGACGACCTCTGTTAAGAGATGAAGGACATGTGACTACTGCAACTATTAGTGTCCCATGCTAATTGCATCTTCTGGAAAGGTCACAGGATCCTTCTTTCCAATAAAGTGGACCTTTTGACTTGTAGTACTGATGTTTCAGATTCTGCCCTCAAATTTCTCTATCATTGTTTCTCTGTTGTTCTCTATTGTAAATCACTGTTCATAGCTGCTTGTCAGCAGCAGTGGCATAGTAGCTCTGGGGTAATTGTGTCATGTTTGTTGCACATGTTGGTAATGCTGTAACATCAGAGGAGTTACAAGAACATGTCCATCTGCAGGATGTGGACTCTACTGTTGATTTTAGATCAGTTTTCTGTCACTTAAAGGTAGACATTCACTTTCTAAAGCATCCTCTGGTTTTGCAGTGTTTATGTTTGCTGTGTGTTTAAGCAAAACTTGCAGACAACAGTCCATGAAGATTGTCTTTGCTGTAGGGATACAAGGCTACTTCCTAGCAGCTCCTACCAAGCTATTTATAATGTGGAATTTTTTTGAAAAAAACATATTACATATGTTCATTAGAGTTGATTTGAATAGAAACATCTGACAATTCCAGATACTCTTACTCAAATTCCTATAGTTTGTTAGATAGCTGGCAGAGTAAGGCTGTTTGTCCCAAGTAATTGAATTCTGTCATTAGGTTTTCCCTCTTCCTATATGCCTGCAGGGCATGAATCAGCTCTTGTTCCATTATATTCAAAGAAAGTGTAAAGGTATTTTGGAAAACTGAGCTCCCCAATTACTAAAATAAAAAAGAAACATAAAGAAAGAGAATCCTTGGGAGAAAAAAAATTAAAATAAAATAGGCAATGAGGTGGATTCTGCTCTTAGCTATATCAATTTAAATAAGTTTTTCTCAGTGACATGAAATCTTGATTTTTATAAGAAAAACTGAAAGGCAACATCTGGTTTACTGCTTGTGTTGCAGTGACAGCTGGACTTCACTTATGCTTGCTGGAGATAACGGACGCTTCCACATGGTCATACCAAGTTCAACCACCAGCACAAAAGCACAAGTAATGATGCAATTATTAGCTGTGCCACGGAGAGAGTAACATGACTGAAAGTTACATAATTCTGGTCATACTTCTGTAAGAGAAGGTGTGAGTTTGCAGCTTCCTCTCAGCTAGGTCACTATGAACACTGGACAGTTAAAAAAAACCCTCTTTTTTTGGGGTGCGTTTGTAGGTATTCTGGCTTAGACCTTCCATGCTGTTAAGGGAAGGAGGGAGATGAAAGACCAGTGATGCCCATTATTGTGGAGAGGATCTTAAACAGATGAGTTTTCACCCACTTAACAATATATTTCAATAGTATGTTAAGGCAGATAAGTCTGCTTTCTAAATCTCACTTCCAGCTAAAGAAAACCAAGTAGCAAATCATGATTTCTGTAACAAGGCAGTGAAACCTCAATGGCCTCGTTGTGCTGGAGTCATACTAAGGGTATGCTGGTGAGGTGGCTTCCAAGATAGCTCCTAAAGTAGGCACTGAAGATGTAACCTGACTCTGTGCTCCATGCAGAGGAGAGCTGCTCACTGAACCTTTATTAGTTGAAGGAGATGACTGTTGATGACATAAGAGAGGTCTGGCTTCTAATCCTGTTGTGCTTTCAAAACTGGAAGCTCCATGGAGATTGGAATCCAGTTCTGAGTGTTCTGTATTCACCTCTACTGCTGGAAGAGCCCATATTTAGTTAAGGATCAAGGTTAAGTATTTCTGCAGTAGCGTAGAGTTGGTAGGGGGTAGTTCAAGCCTGTGCCAAGGTTAGCTCAGGAGGAAGGGACTGTGTGAGCTGCCTAAAAGCTGTTGACAGTGCTTTTGGCTTTTACCCAATGAGAGCTGACCAAACAGGCAAGACTCCTCTGCTGAGCTAAGGCTTGTTTCAATTATTTGTGTAGCGCAATTTGGCTAAGCACCACTGAAAGTCTGGATTGTGGGTGTCACCCTTTTATTGTATACTTACATGCTGTAAAATTTTTGGTTTCATTTGTTTCAACTGGTTTACCATAATTTCTTTACTTATAACACAGATCCAGAGCATGGAGAAAAATACCATGGAGGTAAAGACAGGAGGAGAGGCATATTGCTTCAGACTTACTTGTGCCAATCAACAGGAAATGAGCAGGGCTTCTTGCCCTGCCTTGTGCTGCAAGGGGGATCACCTGAACTTCACTTATGACTATCCTTATGATTTTCTGTAATTTCCAGTCTCATTGTTAATGAGTACTCATCAGTAATGAAAAGATCATTGGTGTCATCCAGTTCAGTCCTCCCACTACCATTAGGCCCACATGTAACAGGCATGTGGGATGAATTTTAAGTATCCCAAAGGGCAGCTGTCTTGGGTTTTATAGGTGCAAGAGATTAAATAAATGCCAGGCTCTGGCTTACGTAGGCTTTATTCCACAAGGTGGGAAAAAGCTAGAGGTATGTGTTTTAGGAGAGGGAGTTCCTAAAAAAAGGTGGTTGCAAGTGGTTTCCCAAGAAAAAGGGGATGTTTTCTCTAGCAAGACCAAAGGCAATGTCTGCCAGACCTGAGGGTGATGTTAATGGGATGGAGTTCTTTATGGGAGCAGATGTGGAAGAGCAGGAGAGATTTTGCACCAGAAAATTTGTAGTACTCAAGGACTTGGAAGGTTTGAAGCATGGTCGTGCAACTTTGCATGGCAAATTTCATGTTCAAATATGTCCATAAAACATTTCTTTCATACTTCACTGATTTGCGTTCTGCCAAGGGCCCTTTCCAATGCTTTATAACAAACTTGAGGATTGTTGGAAAAGGCCAAAGAGATGAAGGATAATAATGTGCCAAGAGGGGTAGAAGGTAGAGCAAGGGCACCAACAAGTCTCCAGGATTCTGCTATTGCAAGGTCTTCATTAAATAAGCAGCCAGTTTGTACCTCTTTGTTCTCATGCCAGCATTGTTTAGCTGCTCTCACAAGACAGGCTGTCCATTCTCCACATAACCCTTTGCTGCATCTTCTCCAGAACTGTTTTCTTCTTGAGTGTGAGAGCCCAAATCATATGCTATGTTCTGAGGGAAACAGCAGAATTTTATATACCTGCATCAGTGCTTACCTATTTCTAGTAGAGAAATAGTATCTTGCTTAAGGCATGTTCTCCTTTTCTGTGAGTGGCTGAAGATGTAGTTGTTGATTACTTCAGTTACCTTTTGCATGTCCTAGCTCATTTGACTTTTGACACATCTGGCCTTAATCCTATGCATTTGTATCTCTGCACCATAGCTATCTCTGCTGACCAGGATTGTTTGCTATTTGTGACTCCTAAGAACCTCTTTATAGTGTGGGTTTTTTTCACTTACTCAGGCCTAAAGTGCTTCCCAAGAAGATTTTTCTCTTGCTTTGATCTAGGTATTTGCCAATCTTACTCCACATTCAAGTCTTTCAGCTTTTCAGTCCAGCTAAATTCACTTAACAAGTTTCCTTAATTTGACAGTTTGCCCTTCTGAAGTTGAAAAACATATTTACCAACCTGCTTCTGTTTGTGATTCTGTTCAATGTCAATGGAAACTGTTGCTGAGTATTCAGCCCAATGCTGTTGTCTATTTCTGTCTCAGTGACTACTGAGAAGAAAGCTGGTAGCTAGCCTACACATGACTATTTGGGCCCAAGTTTATTATTAGAAACATTTGTTTCCCAAATAGTATCTGTGAAGTTAAAATTGACCATGGCACAATTCCCAGTAGTGTTTCTATAGTGACATTTCAGTGACAGACCTCTTCTTGCATCATTATATTTTAGCTGCAGACAAGAAAGGCTAGGTTTCAATGAGGTGTCCAAATCAAAAACAACCACCTCCCAAAAAAAAAACAAAGGCTGTGAGCAGGTGGTCTGGGCTCCTGGAAGTGGAGCTTCCTGTTCACATACAATGGGGAATTTTATGATGAATTAAATGATGATACATTAGAAGACAGAGGGCTTATTTTTTAATAAGTTACAAAGTTCACTTATGTTTTCCACTTGTCTGGATGAAACGGTTAAACACTGAAATAGTGTTGTACAAAGACTGCACATGTCTTGGATATTGCCCTATTGATCGTGTTCACATGAGTCAGGTCTGGCTCCCATTTGGAACAGGAGTGGAGCAGTAAAAAAGAAAAGTCCACTCCGTGAGCTATTACCGTTTTGAGTTACGGAGACCAAGACAGCCTTTTCTGCCAAAGGGCTGCTCTGTTCAGCCTGCAGTGCCATGAAAGAAGGGTTCCCTCTCCCACACTGCCACCCCTATTTCATGTGGGTACCTACTGTGTTCTTCCAACCTCTTGCAAATGATCATTTGGTCATTGCAAATGATCATCTGCTGTTCACATGTGACAAGGATTCTAGTGGTTTCTGTTATACCATTCCTCACAGTGGTGGCTCACCTAGCCTTCTCATTTTTCTGTTTTGTGTCTAATCAGAGCTATTTGTATCACTTTCATAGCCCTGTTTTGTGTCCTGTCTTGCTACATCATATTTTCAGGCAAAGACCAAATCTGAAGAGTACCTGGAGGAAAAACTGTGCACCCGTTCCCAGATCTTTGGCTGCTGCAAACCAGTAAAAGAATTGAGGTCAGTTAACTCTGGCCAAGGAAATGGGCCAAAAGTTTGAAGTTGAACAGTTATATATCCGAGAGCTGCAATAGCTGCCTTAGCACTTGTACTAATGACTTGTCTATACAGGTGAAGCCAGCAGGTCACAGGACAGCAACTTGGAGGTCTGGAGGCAGAATGATAAACTGTGCAATAGAGAGCCAGTGAGAAAACCAGAGAGGTCTTTTTCATAAAATGCACAGAGAAAGAAAATGGGCATTAAGCTGTGCTTAAAATGGCAAAGACATCTGACATGCTGACTTCTCCTTGGAAAGGAGACAAGGAGCAGTGAGTCCTGGGATGGTACTGTAGGAACAACAGAGCAATCATAAAAGGGCAAGTATTTCATCTTCCAAAAGTGGCTTTTCAGTCATCTGAGCACACAAGGCTGAGTGGATAGGGACCCAGAGCCATGGGTTCAAGGACTTATTGTTCTCTCTGAGCTCAGAACCTGTCTGTGTTTGGCACCCAGGCTGTGAACTAGCAACAAACTGCAAAAGAGGGTCTCCCACTGCCCTGCCACCCTCTTGGCAGGTTACTCCCTCCTGTGCACCACCTCACTTCTCTCCTTCTCCCAGTATTTCCTCATGCCAGATACCACAGCTAAAGTCCTCTGAACAGCAGTCCACTGTGTGTGCCTCTGAACTACTGGGAGGGGACTGCCATTTCACTGTCAGGTGGGAGAACTGAATCTTGGGAGGTTTGTCTCCTGCCAGGGGAGGAAGCATCAGCTCTTGTCCTCTTTCCCTGAGAGAAGGGCTAGTTTCAGTGCTGTGAAGCTTCAGTTTGGCTTACCCTTGGCCACACACAGAGGTGGAGTCATGCCAGTATACTGGCATATATTGGAAGGATGGGGGCAACAAGTGGGAAACAAGGTACACATGACAGTGTAGTTTAATGGAAACAAGGCAACCAGTGGAGGGGAGAAATCTGCAATTTAATGTTGCTTTTGACCTAGTGATAACCACTAGCTGCTCAGGATACATTTTCCATAACTTTGCAAACAGTTTGCCCTTCGTGCTGTATGCTCGCAATGCTCTTCAAGTGGGTGTGGTTTGACCTGTTTTTCCCTCTTCAAGTGCCTAGTGAAGCACGAGGATGTTTAGTGCCTGTTGGGTGATGTATTCTTTTATGGGTTTGCAGGTGCTCCTGTGTATAGATAGATGCCCTGAGGGCTCCACTTTGGTTTGCTAAGTGCTCATCACTTCAGATTGATTGCATTGGATTGACTGGCAGGGAGGCTGTCTCCACCTACCTGGGTTACCTCTGTGATGTTTCTTGCCATCCTATGTTTTGTTTGCTTGTGTCCTCTCTCCCAGATACAGTAGAGGAGCACTGCACAGTCCAGGACAGGAGAAAGCACTCTGCACTTCCCAGAAAAAGCAGTCCCTAGAGACCATGAGAGCAGTCACAGCCTAATGTAGTTCTTTGGTTGACCAGGTCTTGGAAAAGTAACCTCGAAGTAGGTGTGGCATGGATGCTGTGAACTCATAACAAATGCTGTGGGTTCTGATGTGATGTCCTACAGCAACTAACCTTTTTTTTTTTTTTTTTTTTTTTTTTTTTTTAAAAGCTCCTGGGACATACTTTAGCAAGTTGTCTCCTCACAAAGAGTCCCTGGAAGAAATATTCAACCACAAGTTGGTGACTACACAAGCTACATTGAGGACTTGTGCTTACTACAGCTTGAGTGGTCAGAGCAGTGGAGAGCAGTGGTCCCATAGCAACTGCATCAAGGAGACTGTGAGAAACTGTATGAAACAAAGTTGTGTTGAGACAGGTTTTGGAGTAGCAGAGATTTGGGCATGTATGGGACTCGGAGCTGTTCTCATGGTGTGACATAAAAAATGATCAGATGGTAGTAAAGCTGGAAAATGAGTGGAGAAGGAATGTTGTGAGAGTCTGTATTTGTACAGATGCATTGCTCTCCTAAAGTTATTAATAAAGGGGGCCAGTTCTGTTGCATTTTCATTCTAGGGCCAGAGGTGTATGACAGATTGCACAGTGCTTTGCAGACAAGAGAGCCTGATCAGTCATCTTGTTTATTGGATTGCCAGGGAGGAAACCACTTTCATGATGCTGCAGCTTTCCATTCTGTTTATTCCATATTCCCCACAGGTCTGCTTTTCTGATGTTCAACATTTTTTTCCTTTCATGTTCTGTAATTTTATTCTTTGTTTTTCTCTGGTTTTGCAAGCTGGGGTACAGTCTGGCTGCAACATTGTCTTAGTTTAGTAGTGACTCAGGAGGTACATAGTTTCTCCTGGAACTTAAACAGGACTCCTCCTGCAACTTAAATAAGATTACTCCTGGAACTTAAATAAGACTGTTTTATTTGGATTTATTTTAATTATTGCTTTTCGTTTAAAGGTTTCTGTGGCTTTTATGTTTGGTTTGGTGAAAGGTTTGTGTCTTGGGAGAGTTGATTTTGAACTGAAATAGAAAAAACAAAATGTTGACTTTTTGGTTACATGCATTGTTTTTGCTTGCAGGAGCATTCATTTGACTTCCTGGTAGTCATCCTTTTTCAAAGCATTTTGAAGGCTACCCATTGTTGTCAAATCATTGCTGATACTACTTGTGTACAATAGAATATATTTCAGAGAAGTGATTTTGGCCAGCAGGACTAGAGATGTGATTGTCCCAGTGTACTCAGCACTGCTGAGGCCACACCTTGAGTACTGTGTTCAGTTTTGGGTGCTGCATTTTAAGAAAGACATTGAGGTCCTGGAGCGGGTCCAGGGAAGGGCAATGCAGCTGGTGAAGGGTCTTGAGAATAAGTCTTATGATGAATGGCTGAGGGATCTGGGGTTGTTAGTCTGAAGAAATGGAGGCTGACGGGAGACCTTTTCACTTTCAACAGCTACCTGAAAGGAGGTTGTAGAGTGGTGGGTGTTGGTCTCTTATCACAAGTCACAACTAATAGGACAAGAGGAAACGGCATCAAGTTCTACCAGGGGAGGTTTAGGTTGGACATTAGGAAAAACTTCTGTAGCAAAAGGATTATCAAAGACTGGAACAGGCTGTCCAGGCAAGTGGTTGAATCACCATTTCTGAATGTATTTAAAACCTGGCTAGATATGGTGTTTAAGGATATGGTGTAGTAGTGGCATGGGTAGGGTTCGATAGCAGTTGGACTTGATGATGTTAAAGGTCCTTTCTAATCATAGCAGTTCTGTGATGGTTGTTGTATAGTAGCTATTAACTTTTTGCTTGTACAGATCACTTTGAAAACAGATAGGAACAAAACTATTTTTGCACTGTATCAGTTGTTCAGGTTGCCACTTGAGTCCTTAAATTTAGTTCAACACATTTAGATGAGAACAAACACCAGCTTTCATTCTGTTGCTGGTCTTGGAGAGTTACAGTTGCCAGAAGAAATTGAAGTGAAATTACATTATTACAAATTAGATGCTTATATTACTTGTCCTGTGTAGTTAGAGTTCAGGAGTTTGCAGTTTATTCCAGATAAACACGTATTCAGCTGTCTTAGATACAATCTTTGCATTTCTTACACACACTGCCTTAATGCAAGGGAATAAAATTGTGAGCAACAGGTCCTCTGTTCACAGTGCTACATCTTCTACGGACTTTGGCTGCAAATGTGAATGCTTAGCTCTTCCTAGAGCTAGATGCCTTGTGCAAGACTCCCAGAAAATTGACAAGCATATAACTTAGAGCCAGCTGTGAAGTCAGATGACTTTCACATCATATAACCATAGGAACACTGTATATCTGAGTAGCTTCAGGGGTGTGTGGGTAACTCGACTTGGCCTCTGAGCCAGTGGCTCAGTCCTGTTAACAGCACATTCATGTTCTTCACCCCTATGTTTTTCAGCCTGCCTGAAGATCCATGCTAGACCCAGGTTAGCTAGTGTGAAATTAGCTCATGCCCATGAACTCAGGCACAAAAGATGCAGCTGCAGCACATGCTTCCTGTCTGGAACAGAGACAGGAATAGCATTCATTTCCTCAAGGTTTCCTATGCTTTTCTGTGGTGAATAATCCCAACACCTTGTTCTGTAAAAAAATGGCACATCCCAAGAGTAAAGTCTGTCCTGTATCCTAAACAAAGGCAAGGTGTTGCAAAATAAAGCAAGCCCAGAACAAAATATTACTGGACCATGTCCTTTAAGACTGTCATAAAATGGACGAGCAAGGGGACCAAAGTGATGTAACTCATCTTCTGGTATTTCCTAACTTCTGCCTCCTTCATTGTGCAACCTTAGTGATTTTTTAAATTGTTTTTGTGCCTATAATACTTAGGTGAATTGAAGGGTAAGGACAGAACAGATGAAAACTAGTAGGAAAAAGACATAATAGAGTTAAATAAATTATTTTTTAAAGGCAGATATTTAGCTATCTACTTTGAAGCAGCTTGATTTTGTAAAGGCCAGGATGTGAAGGGTGAAGACCTGAGAAGGGCAAAAATATGAAGGTATTTTTCAGCTCAAGGCAAGACAAATTACAAAGGACTGAACTTTAGTTCCTAGTCCCGAACACACTGAACGCCATCTCAGCCGGCTGCAGTGGGATAGTCCCTTAAGAATAGACAAATGTCCCTGCTTTTAATCTATTATTTTACTACACGTACATGTAGGCTGTATAAAAGTGCTGCTGAGAACAGACTCCACCTCTGTCCCATAACAGCCACCAAAAAACCCCCCAGGACCTGCTATTCTAACAGAGGAAGCATCGTGTCTGATACAATGCTAAAAACATACTGCAAGCTCCCTGAAGCACCATACAGAAAAGTTTCAGATTGGGAGTTGTCATTATCCTATATTTTTTTTTTAAACAGGAGAGGACAATTAAATTATTTAAACCCCTCTCAGATTTCTTCTATCATGATACACTGCTGTGGGCAAAATACAATACTGATGCAGCATGCGATTCCAGACAAATTGATGGGGTTTTTTTTAATTTATCTCCTTTTTCACTGGCAGAATTATTTATTGACTTTCTCATCAAATAGCAATGCTCTGTCCCCTGCAGTTGGGTGCTATAGTGTGGATAGAAGATTCTGCGAGAGCCCCGTAACTCTCTCCAGGGTTGGTCATACAAGGTGGGGCTTCATTTTGCCCCTAGCAGCAGCTCTTTCAGGGGAGTAGTTCTTCTCCTAATGGCTTTCCCTGGGGCTAGCTAGAAGAGAGTAAGGTACTCGGAAGGAAGAGTCCTGCATCTGAAACTGCTGTGACTTTCAGATTGCTTGGCTTCCCTCCTCCCCCTCATGTGACAATCAGTTTGTTAATTAGCTGTTAATTCCTGCAGGCTGAGGAGGCGGCGTGGGACAGGCTCAAACTGCGGTGGCTCGCTACCCCCGCTTTGCGAGTTTCCCGCCCCCTCCCCCCCCCGGGCTGTCGGGGCGGGCGCGAAGGGGGAAGGCTTAGGTCCCCCGGGGGAAGAGGAGGAACGACAGCTCCAGCTGAAAGTTAGAGAAGATAACTCTCGTTACTGGGAGAGTGGAAGGGGAGAGAGACGGAGCAGCGCTGTTTCTTCACATGAGTTTCTCCTCTGCCTAGGCGCTTTGGTGTAAATCGAGAATTTTCATCAGGCTCGAGCTAAATAACGTTTCTGTCTAATCATACAACGTGCTTCCTTTTACGTTTTCTCTTGCAGATAGGGCTCAGCTGAAACAAGCCCTCCTCTTCGTCTTTATTTTAAGCACCACCGTGCGGGAATCAGGCTGAAGCTACCGACAACAGCCTGGGGGGCCCTGATGAGAAGTTCTGTCCTCTTGTCTCGAATGATTTTAAGATAAAGTATCTGCTCTATTGACAACCGGTAAGTGAGTATCTTTGCTTTATAAAACGTAGCTAGCTCTCTAAAACTGTTGCACAGGCAGAGAGGATCCTGTGGATGGTGCCTGAACCCGTCGGACTGGGTCCGCTGAAAGTGCTTGTCCCCAAGTTTGCCGGCGTTTCCGCCGTGGGACATCTTCTTACCGCGCTCTTGCGTTATTTCAGACGGGAAAGCTTCCAGCTAACCTCATGTGGAGTCTATGAATGCTCCCAGTTTTAAAACCGCCTTTAGGCAAGTATAGATGGCAGCAGCTGCGAGCAATAGTGTTATTCCATGTAAGTTACCACATACTCAAAAGACAGAGCTGGCTATTCCGATACATCAGCGTGTTCCTCAGTGAAAGCATTCAAGGAATTAATTGAACTTCCAGAGGGATGAAGCCTGCCTCTACAGGCCTCCTTTGAAGAGAACACAATTTTAATCGGCTTGAGGGCTGGTGGGATGAGATGTCCCAGACCTTTCCCAGAGCTTCCTGGGAACTTCCTGGTTTAAAATTAACACCGCAGCGTGGCAGGGACCCGGTACCCGTGGTGATGAGCCTGGCAGAAGCCGAACATCCGCCACCGCCCGGCTTGCTGGCGGCCTTAAGATGCGTTTGACGCCGCAGAAAGGCGGCCGGTGCCGGGGACCCTCAACACCGAGGAGGAGGCAGGGCTGAGGCGCTGCCGGCGCCACATGCGGGGCTGGGTCTCGTCTCCGGCCGGAGCAGGGTCCCCTGGGGGGCGGCTCCCCTGCGGACGGCGGGATCAGCCGCGGGGAGCGCTGACTCTCTCCAGTGACCACCGAAGAGTGCGGGAGGAGGCGGCCGCGCTGCGAGGGGGTCCGGCCGGCTGCCGCTGCTCAATCAGGTAGGCGGCCCGGGGGCTCCGGAGGGGCGGAGGACGTGAAGGAAGGGGCCGTCCCCGTCTCCCCCGGCGGCCCCTGCCGGCCGCAGGGCGGGGGAGCCGCTCGCCTCTCCCCGGCCTCCCGGAGCAGCCTCCCTCCGGGACGGGGCGGCAGGCGGAGCCGGCCCCAGCCCCGCAGCCAGCCGCCGCGCCGGCTCGTATGTCGCCGCTGCCGAGAACAGCCCCGCAGCCGCCTTTGGGCCCCTCGCGGGCGGTGAGTCGCGGCGGGCGTGGCTGGAAGCGGCGAGCCGGGGGCGGGCGGGGAGGGAGTAAGGGGCGGCGGGCCGTAATGGGGAGGCCAGAGTGGGGCTCCGGGTCTAGGCAGGGCAAGGCGGAGGGAGAACGGGCTCTTGCGGGCAGGACAGCCGCGGGAGGCGGTTCGTAAAGAAAATTTGAGGGGGGATTCCTGGCTTCTGCTAAACTGCTTGGGTCTGGTAATCCCAGCGTGTTGCCATGGCTGCCGGTCAGGCAGGTTCTGATAAAGGACTGCTTTTAGCGGGGCTGCCGAAAGGGACTGTCCCTTGGAAGTGCCGAAGGCCTAGGGGAAGGAACAATGGCTCTGTGGGTAGACTGCCTTAAGCTATGCAAATCCGTAGCTTGTAGTTTAGGGAAGAAACAAATCCTGTAAGTTTTATGTTCTTTGCTCTTTTGGAAGTCTTTGGATTGATATTTGGCGGTGGGGGTGGTGTTTCTATTTTAGTTGTTGCAAGCTGTGAGATCAGTCCCGGTGTCCTTTCTCAAATTAGAATTTCCAGTAAGACGAGCAGCTGATCTACTGGAAATTTGTGGTTGTTGCGCTTCTGTTACCCAACTGAAACTTTTTGTCTAAGTTTCTTCAGTCTTTGTCTGTCTCTCCGTCTCCCTCTTTATGCTCAACTATTCTTAATGCACAGTGTGGCTGCAAAACTAGAAAGGATGAACTTTGCGTTGGGATGAGTTTACTTGTTTTAACTTGCAATTCTAGTGCAGCTGCACTGTGTAAAAATATTATACATAAAAACATGTAACTTCTGTTGTGGAAAATGCTATGGTATTAGACTAATCACTCGTAAACTTAAAAAAAACAGGTTCAGGGAGTGCTTAAAGGAAGAGGAAATGTGTATGGAGCAAGGCTTCCTACCAATCTGTTTTTGAATAGGAAATATTCCTGTCAGATTAGGCTACAGGAGTGTTATTTCTGAAACTAAAATAACCTTCCTTCTATATGTAAAATTGTACCAGATGTATCTTTGGTTTCCTTCCCACCTACATGAAATAAATATATGGATTTTTTTTTTTTCCCCAGCTTGGTGTAGTACCTGCCTCGTTAGCATTTCTGTGTTTCTGCTTTACTAGAGACAATTAAGTTACTCTTTAAGCTTATGACTATTAAAGCAGTAGTATTAAAGGTGGGAAGTCCCATGGTCTTCCTGAGGGCTCTCTTGGCTGTAGGAGACCTCTCCTGCTTGTGGGATGTATGAATCATCCCCTGAGACTTGGGAGAATCCCAGTGTCCAAATATTCCTCTGTTCAAAACCATGAACAAAGTTTTTCTGTGGGAGCAGTTGCCTACTGGGGAAATGCCCTTGGGAACAGATGCAGAGTGTGTAAGCAGAACAGCAAAACCTGAAAGCTGGCAGGAAGTTCATAAGTGCCTGAGTCCTAGGTCATGAAGTCCTAGGTCATAAAGTGGGGAAATAGGTGAGTTGTGGTGGTTTGGCTAGATTAGGTGATAGGTAAGACTTTATTTTGAGATGTATTTTATGCACTGCTAAATAATAGCTTTTTAAATATATAGCAGCCATCTATAGGGAAATATATCAGGTGCATCTCATTCACAGCAGCAAGCACCTGAGGTGCTTCTCCTTCACCACTTCCTCAGACCCTTGGAAAGTTTACAAGCAGAGGCAGTTTTAGTGGATTTTGAATGATTGCCTTCTTCATTGTGTGATCGCTTTTGGATTGAAGGCATCTGGGAGCAGCAACAGTCTTTCTTATAATAGTTACTTTATGGTATTAACACTTTAATCTTGGGCTTACTTTCATTGTTAATTTCTGGGCATCTCATGATTAGTGCCTTTGAGTAAAGGTTTGATCCATGCTCCCAAGACAGGCTTGGGAAGGTTGTTGCTGCTTTGGTCTCACCCGGAGACCTGCTTTGGCTGATTTTGTGGTTTTTCTGATTCTTGCTGCTGGGTGTTGGGCTAAGTTTTTTGGAAGAGGTTGCAATATGATGGCTCATTTGAAGATAGAACTTGCTTGTGAGGAAAGGTGCTCACTTTTTCCTCTCCACAAAATAGGCTGAGATGTGGCACAAGATCTTGGTTTGTTTTCCTTTCTGCTTTAACATTAAGGTTATTTTACTTATAAGTATGAAAGATTGTTTTTACTGTGTGCGCGTTGAGAAACTTCACCATGGCTCCCTAGTGAAGTGCATTTTAGGAATGGGCTCAAGATTACTTGAAAATACCTCCTTTTTTACTGACATCTTTCCTTACAGATGCTTGTACTGTTTTAGCTAAATGGGTTGACATGTGCACTCTGTATTTGAGAAGAGTTTTATTTATCAAGCTTATGACAATTCATTTGAATAATTTGTTCAGCAATTTCTCTAGCCTTATAGAGAAGCTAGTTAATAATATTGGGATATTTATGGGGTAACTGACTGTACAGAGTTTTATTTTTCAGTCTTTATTTTCTACTATTTACTCAAAAGACCAAGAATAATAAAAAAAAAAAAAAAACCAAAACCCCGAACTTCCCCATTTATCCAGTTTCTTCTGTTTTTGCAGTTACTTATGACTACTTCCATACCTATTAATAGTCTTCAAGAGAATTGAAAACAAAACTTTTAAAATATATTTTATCTGGTATGTGAACTTCTTGAAGTGTTAAGTTTCACTTTTATCTTCTTGCTACAGAATATCCTAAAGCTTCAGCTTTTCTTGGCATGTATTGAGGTTGGAAGCTAAAAATTATGTACAAGCTGTTGAACAAGTGCTGGTGCAGAATGTGGTAAAATACTTTGTGGTAGTGCTTCTTGCTATGTTCTGTACCTATCATCTTAAAATATCACATCTAACTTTTAAAGTTAATTTTGTTTGGGTGGGATGACTCTTCAGTGTCTAAAGTCATCCTTTGGTCTTGAAGGAAAAAGTGAAGCCTTGATATGTCTAGGGGAAGACCTTTTACAGCACGGCAACAGAGCGAGCCAATTAAGATAATGCCCAAAGTTTGTGTGTAACTGTTCTGCATTGCCTCTGCTCCCAGCCCTGGCAGCAGCAGTAAAACCGGAGTACGTTGTGCTGGAGTTATTCTTTGCATTCCAGAATCTGTGGGGAGCCAGGAGGAGCAAGGCAAAAACTTGAATAGCCCCCACTTGCTCTAGCTGGGAAGGGAAGGATGGAAAACTTGGAGCCACAAAGCTGATCCTGTCTCCTATTAGGAGGGCAGGAACAGAGTAATCAAAGAACTGGTTTTAAGAGCAGACAGTAATGAAATGTTCAGACTTTATCATTGAAGCTGCTCTTAACATCTGTTGATTTACAGTGCAAGTTCCCATTCCCCTAGCAGAAGTATTGCTTACTTTTGGGCTACTAGCCAGTAGGAAACTTTACTTGTGAGGTGGGTGGCTAGCAGTCTTAGGTGTCCACAAACTCACTTTTAGAACAGTTTCTAGCCCTTGTGAGTACAGGTCAGAAACACTAGAATAAGGGTCAGCTGCTACAGAGCTCAGAAAAGCTCTTTGTTAGACTGGATCTGCAGACTGACGCTTCTGCAGCACAGCAGTAGCCAGCCGTTGCTTGCTTTTGCTATTGCTTTTCAGAGTCCTGTGGCCAAAAATGAAATGAGAACAGTGTGAGGGGTGCATCATCAGTTTAACTGGAGCCTTAGCACAGTTAGGCAGAAGAAATATGTATATGTAATGGCCGTTTAATAGTCAATACAAAACGTGTGTATGCTTATAAAATACAAATGATAATTGCATGTGGGATAGGGGGAGGAGTAGTCCCATTCCCACGGTAGTAAAGGGATCAAAGTTGTGTTTTTGCCATTATCTTTTTTTTCGTTTGTTTTACAATGTAATTGTTGGTTTATGTAGCTCCACCCTGGGCAGATACTTTTTGCAGGTCTGTTGTGCTGACAGTTTTTTGGCTGCACAGTCACCTGTGTGGGGGCATGACCTGTTTGGGGAAAGGAGCATACACATATGTATGCACCCTAGCATAACACAAGGGACAGCGAGGGGAAAGAACTTGGTTTTCTGCTCTGCAGTTTGGGGAGAGGTGTTTGCTGCTTAAGAGCTGTTGTTGCTGAATGAAATGGCCACCTTCTTTATCTTTTGGCAGTCTAAATAGATAGTTCCTGTTTAAGTTCTTGAACCTGCCTGTCTGTGTTCTCTACCAGTGCCACATCTGAGTACCCTGGAAACATTATCACTTAAGTCTTCACAGTGCTTCAGGTAGTCTGAAGTCAATGCGTGGGATTGAGTGCAGGAGGAGGGTTAGCAGTGTAGTTGTGATACCCTGTAGGGTTTGTTTGAACATAAAATTTGCACAAGATTAGATGGAGCCATAATATTAAATCCACTTGGTGAAGCGCCAGAGCAAGTTAGGATTTGTCCATCTCCGTGAATTCATATGAGGCTTGCTAGCATGTGGTAGCTAGTCTGGATCGTGCCCCTTGTGTAGACAAGTTACTGCCTTCTCATTTGTTTAGCTGTGGAAAGCCTGCTTGGGGGGTGTTGGTTTTTTTTTTGGTTTTTTTTTTTTCCTGAAAACAGTTAAGGGAAAACTACAGTTAGTTCTGCTCGCCCCAAATGTTTTGCAATATTTAGTGAGGTAGAGTGACTGTCCCTTGCCTCAGAAGCCAATCCCCCCTCCCCCACCCATTAATAACCACCTATGGCAGTTTTAATTCCTCATTCTCAGAGTTGAGAGCCTCAGGACTGTCTGTAGTGAAGTGCCTCATGGTTCAGCAGCTCTGATGTTATAGTGCTACTTCAGCCTCCTTTGGGTTTTCTGTCTGTCATCTGTGTGTCCGTCCGTCCGTTCCCCCCCCCGGTTCCCAAGTGTGTATATTGGCAGATCAATAAAAGGATGCTAAAAGGAGGAGGCAGGGATTGTTATCCTCCCTCTCCTGTAGGTGCTGCTGGAGAGAGATTAGTGGGCTAGATGGACACTGATCTGACATAGAGCATTTCTCGTGCCTGTGTTGCTCATCTTGTGCAGTGCAGGCCAGGTTTGTAAACTGGGTTTTGAATAGCCAGATGGTATTTATGCTGACCAGTATTTTAACCATTTGTACAGCTTCTCAAGATTGACTGCCTTTTCTTGCAAATCATGCTAAGGAATTATTGCTACTTCATTTTCACTGAAACAATTTGCATGGGATAGCTCTTTTTATTCCTTGTTTCTCCTGTGCTAATGGCACATCATAATTTGTTTCCAACTCAGGATATCAGTTCTTAGATGGCTTAGGATCAAACTGTAAGTTGTATTAATGATTTTTAATCTAAATTGTGTTGTCTATGACTTTTTTTGAAAGAACAATGATGTGAAACAGGATATGCATCTCATTCTTCAGATTTCAGAGTGTTTCCTATAATAAATACTGTCTGGTGTCACAGTGACTTTTTTTCAAAGCTGAGTGACTGAAGTCAGCCAATGCTATCTATTAAGTGACTGAAAAGAATATTTAAAAATGTGTAATTTCAGGCATCTTTTGGGAGATTTGGGCACCAAAATGTTTGTGCAAGTGTTTTATAAATTATAGTGGGTTTTTTTAACGACCAGAGACTCTCTGCCACACAACTGTGTGACAAGCAGGTATAATGGAACCAGGTTTCTGATACATTTTCTGCATATAGACTTTCTGATCTGTAATGAAAGATGAGCTTATAGGATTTCTTTGTCCTGCCCAGCTAACTGTTTATTTTTGCAAAATTTCTGGAGGTCTCAAAAGCATTGAGTTCTAATCTCCTGTCAAGTTTGACTGAAATCAGACAAGGCAGTTCAAAAGTTCTTTAGGAAGGAAAGGAAGGACATGCATGCATGTATACAGGGCATGATTACATAAATCTCATTTCATGCTAAGAACGCGTGCGATAGAACAAAAAGCTGTTTACTGCATTTCATGCTCTAATGGAGTTCTGCATCGACTGTGGCACGGACAGCAGTGCATGATCCTGGAGGCTGAGCTGGGTTTGGTGTGGTCAGGGTAGCAAGGAAAGCATGTTGATAGGCAATGCAGCAGGTCCTGCTTGCGGTGTATCTTGCTCTAGAGGACTTCCAGTTTTATGCTGAAGCAAGTAACAGACTTCGTGTTTTGTCCTTGCTGCAGCAGTTTGGTTATGGCAGAGCAGATCTATGCCTCAGAAGTCCATTGGCCTGCTGTGACTCACAGGGAGTTGAGCCCTGTGTTGTCTCAGGGTTTACCTGTTACTGTCTTACCTTCACAAGGGATGCTTGCATACACAGCCCTGGGCAAATCTGACTCTATGCAAAGATCAGGTAGGGGAGGACAGCTAATCTCTTTGAAAATACTACAGTCCTGAAGAAACTCCTGTTCATTTTGCTGTAGCATTTAAGGACTGTTGAAGCTGAGAATCAAAGGGCAAAAATGACACTGTTTCACCTACAGCAAACCACTCTCTGCTTAGCAACAAATCTAACTGATGGAGTGAGCTGATGATGTGCAGCAGAAGGTACTGTGTGATGCCCTTGTGGCACTAGGGACCAGCTGGGCTGCATATCTGCAGTCTACCCCAGTCTACCACAAGTGCCTGCACACCTGGCTCTTAGCTGGGCTAGTAGCCATTTTTAGCCACTACAGGACAACCTCAGCAGGAGGGCTGAGAGACTGTGAAAGAGGATGTGTGAGTGGGGTGAAGTGCACCTCAGTTTTAGGGGTGACCTTTTTTTAAAAAAAACAAAACAACACCCAAAGAACCCCTTCTCCTCCCCAAGAGGTGATACATCAATTTTCAGTTTTCAGGAGGGAGTCGGTTGTGTTTAACTTTCAGTGAAGATTGAGATCTGAAAGCCCTCCATGTGTCTCCACGTAGCACTGAGAAAAGCATATAAGCTTTCCCAGCATTCCCTGCTGACTAATTTAGGCAGCTTTCCTTCCAGACAGATGGCAATTGAAGATTACCATCAGAGGTAATTAGCTTTGCTCATTTATAGGTAAGGAAATTAAGGTACATAATTCAGGGCTCTGCACTCCACTGTAGGATGAATAGCCACTAAAAGTTAGCACTGTGATACAGGCTGTTCTAGTGTCGTTTTGTAGCTCTGTAGACATGGAAATATGTAAATTAATTTGTGCAGCCTTTTCCATAAGGAGCTGAGTTCTGTTACAGCAACTGACAGTTGCTCTGTAAATAATTCCAGTTCTGTTTTTTCATCTTTTAGCCTGCTTCTTTGTCCTTGTATTTAATTGTGAATTTGATTTCATCTTTGTCCAAGGAAGCATACAATTAATGATACTTAGAATGCTGAAGCCAAATACACCAAAATCTTGCTTCCCCTTGAAAAGCACGTTACCTTCTAAATGAGTGTGTGGGTGTGGGTTTTGTTGGTGTGGTTGGTTTGTGGGTTTGGATTTTTTTTT